>ML250870.1:0-91519 GCA_005239495.1 Nicotiana undulata | reverse complement strand
ATAATTAACTTAAGTGTATCAATAATAACTCAATAACACCATCCCATAGCCTAAATACACAATTCCTACCATTCTTTCAAAATTCCCAAAATTCGACCCCCGGCCCACGTGGTCTAAACTCGAGGTTCGGACCAAAACCTGTTCACCCATTACCCCACGAGTTAAAATATATGATTTGTTTCAAGATTCGACCCCAAATTGAGGTTGAATCACCCAATGTTCCCAAAAACCTAATTCTACCCAAAACCCCTATTTCTATTTGATTTTATGATTTTAGGCCTAGATTTCTAGTAATTATGGAAGGAAAATGGAAGAAATTAATGTTAGAATCACTTACCCAAGTGTTTATGGAGGGAAGTTAGCTTGAGGATCGTCAATGGGGTTAGGAGAAGGAGAGAAGGGTTCAAAAATAAGAAATCCCGTAATGATATTCTGTTTTGGGTATTTTTCTGGGTAGAAATTACCCTTTGCGTTCGCGGGCCACTGGCCGCGTTCGCGAAGGGTCAGCTATCCTGACCTACGCGTTCGCGAGGACCAAGTCGCGTTCGCGTATGTTTGACTCCACAGACCTTCGCGTTCGCGAGCCTATGGCCGTGTAACAAAGTTGCCCAGCCCCCAGACCCCAGCCTAACTCTATGCATTCGCACCCCTGAGGACGCGTTCGCGTAGAGACACTTCCCAGTGCTCTGCGTTCGCGTCTCCCTCTACGCGTTCGCGTAGAGTAAAATCCCAGGACTCAACATTTACCCTTCGCGTTCGCGAAGGGTATCACACCAGAAAACTGAAGAAACACTAGATTTTTCAAACTTTTTACACTCCGTTAGCTACCCGAAACTCACCCAAGCCCTCGGGACTCAAAACCAAAAAATACACACGCCTCCCAAATCATCATACGAACTTGTTCAAGCATTTAAACCACCAAACTATCATCAAAATCATCGAATTAAACCTCAAAACTCCTAGAAATTTCTTAAAACTTCATAAAGCTTAATTTTACCAATTTTGATCCGAAACACATCATTTCAAGTCCGTTCTACACCAAATTTCACAAATAACTCACATAACATATAATAAACCTGTTCCGGGCTCCGGAACCATAATACGGGCCCGGTAACATGGTGTTCACATAATAATTCATTTTCAAATTTCTTTATTATTTCTAGAAAACAATTTTTTTTAAAATTTATTTCTCGGGCCTGGGACCTCGGAATTCGATTCCGGGCATACGCCCAAGTCCCTTATTTTCCTACCGACCCTCCGAGACCGTCACATCACGGGTCCGGGTCCGTTTACCAAAAATGTTGACCAAAGTCAACTTTATTCAATTATTCAATTCAAAGTTCCATTTTTATCAAATTTTCACATAGAAGCTTCCCGGCTACATGCCCGGGCTGCGCAAGCATATCGAGGTGAGATTAACAGAGGCTTTCGGGGCCTCGGAACACAGATTTAGCTAAAATTACTTAGAATGACCTTTTGGGTCATCACAATTATTGAGTCCACGTCATTGACTCCAGAAATATCCTTTTTGAGCTCCACTTCATCACTCCACAAAGAATTGGCCTTGTTTGTTACTCCGGTGGTGTTAATTGCCTTTGATGATTCTTCCTTCGTTTGTGAAGATACTTCATTACATGATTGGTTCATAGTTACATTTAATACTTCTTTAGGAGTCCCAAATCTTCTATGAGACCAATCAAACGTCCTTTCCCTTAATTACTTGCAACCACCCCATCCCTGCAGAACTAGAATTAGGGTTTTCATTCTTTGTTGCTACAGTAGTCCTAGTTCCCTTAGGACTGGAGCTCAAATCATGAGCATTCTCCAGTTTTTTATTTTCCTTTTCATTAATAGCAACCTATTTCTTGCTCTCGGTTATCATCAAATGAATTTCTTGTAGCTAGTGCCTCATTAATATACCTCCCCTTTACTTTGTCTATCTTCTTCTCCTTTGTATTATCAATGTAACCTCTCTTATCTATTTGATGTTTGCTCTTCCTCGTTTGAATCCATTCTTGATTTACAAGGTTAGGAAGAGGCTTCCCAACAACTTTTCCACCATAACACTTTGGTGGTAGAAGCTGCAGTGCCCACCAGTTCGTTCCCTTGCTAATTTCATTAACACCTTCATCAAACCCCTTTTGTAGCTCAGGATGTATCACCCAGCATTCAAATTCATTGTGCCCTTGCTTCTTGAAAGTTTTACAATACTTTGGGATGTAATCATACTTGATGTTAATCCACTTTGATTCCTTGTGTCCAGATTCATCTTCCTCTTCCACTATTTTATTATTTGAGGAAACTTAGATAACAAGTTCACCTCAACATTCACCTTTGCATAACTAGGTATAGTACCATTTTGAGTAGCTGAATCAACATGCAATGGTTTTCCTACTGCACTTTTCAATTAAAAAACAAATCCCTTACCAAAGAAGTTGGGAGGTAGTTATGGAAATCTTATCCAAGCAATTGAAATAGGTGTTTCTTCTTCAGGTTTCCACCAAGTATTCCACTTCCTACACCTCATCTCCCATACCTCACCTTGAGCCATTAAGTAAAAAGTAGGCTTAGAAAGTAGATGAACATAATCTTCCATTAATGATAGCCCGATCAACACATGATTGTCTTCAATTAACCCAATTGAACCATCACCTTTGAGTTCACATTGTATGGAAATAACTTTGCGTAGTTCACCTTTATCACAGGCTTCCTATAAGAAAATTTGCCAAGAACTGCCAGTTGCAAGCCTCGTTGAACGATTGATTGCTTAACTTTTTTCTTCTTTCATATGATTATAGGTTCACCATGAAGATACTCGACATTTTTGATTGGGACATTGGCAAGGGCTTGTATGGAAGCATTTAATGCTTTTAGTTGTACTAACTATGCGTAATTCTGGAGTGGATTAGGGTTTGTATTGGACTTGGGAGGCTGTGGGGTGATGTTGACCATCGTCCTTAAGAGGCTGGCCAGTGGCCGGAGAAGCTATAAAAGGGGCTGCTATGGTTGTCGCATAGAAATCGCCTCAAATTGCCTTTCTCCAGACCTCTCAAGTGTTGGGTTTGCGGTTGATCCGGACTTGCCCTAGAAGTCTGGATGAAATTTCTATGGCGATCTAGTTGATCATATTTTTCACAAATAATCCCGAAAGTTAAATCAACCACAAAAGTTCATCATTTCTAAAATCTGAAAAGAAAGAAAAAAGTTAATGTACCAAGATTGTTTATATGGATTAGAGCAGATGTATTGTAATAAGCCGGTCAATAATTAAATGAGGAAGACATTGATATATTTTATATAAACATGGTCATAATCTGGGTAGAATAGACATAGAGTCTAAGTTAAATTTCAGTGCTATTTTCCTTTTTAGTGATTCAAACAAATATGGAAAAATGGAAATACTTGAGATCTTACCTGGAATAAGATTTAATGTAATCAGTATAAAAAAGGTTTACATCGTTAATTAGTAGACATTAGTTACACTCGCTTTTTCTATTTTAATTAGTCCAAGTTAACATGGAGACAAGGATGGCCCTTCATTATAGTATCTAGCCTTCTTTCGCTCTCCCGCTACTAATACATACCCAATAAAGATTTTTTAATCATTTTGTTTTTATAAAAGGAAAAGAAAATTCTCTCAAGATTTGCATATGCTGCAAATGGGTCATTGCTACACTATATATTTGGTTTCTTGTATTTCTTTGATCTTCCTAGATCGTGAGTTAATTTTGCGTCATAACCAAAATCTAGTTTTCTTTCTCTACTGTATTTGCCTTTCTAACTTGTAGCTTCTTATGTATAATGTTATGACCAAAAATTCTAACTAATAGATCGTGATGGCGCCTCACACCTTTTGCTAGGCAAGCCAACACTCAACAGAAAATACAAAATAATGCAATTAATGACTAACATCAAGATAACAATATAATGTAAAAGCAACTAAAAAGGTATACAGAATAAGTCTAGAATTAATGGTAATGTTCAATCATCTCAAAACGTGGAGTCACTAGTACATGAGTTTCTAGAGTTTACTAAATTCATTATCATGAATGAAAATACAATATTGTTAGAAAATTAAAATAGTAAAATGGAAATAGAATATGACCCTAAGGCCTGCAATTAGATGCAGGTCTACCTCGAATCACCTGACTGGTATCCGCTAAGCACCTCTCAAGACCCTGCTGGTACCAACATCCGAATCTACGCAAGAAGTATAGATATATAGTACCCATTCATACTCACTTTTGTTCAATTATAAAAAAGCAAGCACTTTGATGAAGATTTATAGCATTATTCAAGTAAATACAGATTAAGATGAGTACAACCGACCCAATATATTCACTAAGTGTTGAGCCTAACCTCGACGAGGCTATAACAAGGCACCTACAAATAAACCTATGTAGTTATATATCAAGAGATAAAAAAACAATAGGCAAAGTATCGAATGCAATAACAGGATATCAACATTCCGCTAGAAATAATAAGTACATAGAAAGGAACATAAAAAAACGAGAAAATAAAGAATATTGTCACTGAGTAAACCACAACTCATGCTTTTACAATAACTCAAAATAAACTTTCAAAAGTAAATTACAAATTACAAAACGAAATTCACAATTCGAATAACAAAGTAAGAAACAATGAAACCAACAACGGCATAACATCACTTCTTCATGATTTTTCTCTTATTCTCATATCATTATATAATAGGCAGCATGAAAACACCCTTGGTGCCGAGGAAGGGAACATAGTGTAGCCAGAGCACCTACCCGAGCTGTGACAGAGGAGCCACCAATAGCTCCAGTTTGGGGACGGGGGGGCACTTGAGGTGCCTGCTGCTACCCCTACACTTCAGGAGACCCTCGTATAATTCTTGAGCATGTTTGGTACTCTAGATCAGACGAGGTTGATTACACTTGCACCAACCACATCTCATAATAGGGGGAGGAGCTCAAACCCCGCCAGCCCGTACCCCAAAGTAGCGAGTCCATGTTGACCAGGTCTTAGAGGTTATACCAATGCAGGCGGTTGTCCCAATTCAGCCCAATGTTAGGGCAACAACATCTGAGGAGGAGAAGCTCAGACTTAAGAGGTACGTGAAGTACCACCCTCCTACTTTTAGCGGCCTAGCTATAGAGGATGTGCATGGATTTCTTGAGAAGTGCCACCGCGTTTTCTGTACCACGGGTATTGTGGAGACGGCAAGGTCGCTTTCACTACTTTCCACCTGTCAGGACTAGCATACTAGTGGTGCCAGGCTTTTGACGAGGGTTGCCCAGCCGATGCAGCATCACTCACAACGACTCAGTTTTCAGAGATGTTCTTCAGAGAGTGTTTTCCCTACAGTCTTTGGGATGCATGGCGCGTGCAGATTGAGCAGTTGCGCCAGGGTGCTATGACCATGTAAGAGTATGCTATCGGATTCAGTGAGTTGTCCAAACATGCACCTGCCTTGGTTTCCACAGTTAAAGAGCGAGTTTATCCATTTATCGAGGGGATCAACTATGGTATTAAATTCAACATGTCTCGAGAGTTGGAGAAACATATCCCATATCAGCATGTGTTAGAGATCACACGCAGATTAGTATGTACACGGGGCCAAGAGAGAGAGGACAGGGAGACCAAGAGGCCTCAAGATTCTGGCAGATATAGTGGTGCACGTGCCCCAGTTGTAGCATGTCATCATAGAGCCTATGTGATCTGTCTAGAACTACAAGAAACTTGACTTTTAGTGGCGACTTTAGTCGTTACAAATTTCACGAAAGTCGCCACTAAAGGTGTATAGTAGCGACATTTGGGTTGCTGCAAGCACAACCGTTATAGAATGTATTTTGTGACGACTATCGAGAGTCGCCACAAAATCTATATATTAGTAACGACTTTTGTCGCCACAAATAGTAAATAAATATGCTACAAAAAGGTATTACAAAACTGATTTTGGGCAGGTCACTGCTAATGAATGTGTTTCAGTGGCGACCAGTATCGCTACAAATACTATTGTAGCTTCAGCAACAACTCTACTCGCCACAAATACATGAGTTTTAGCTGCGACTTTAGTTTCCACAAATTCTGTTTGTTATTGCGACAAAGTTTAGTCGCCACTAAAATAGATTTTCTCTCAATGGCCAGCATGCTAATTCATTCCCACTGTTAATCTAATTTTTATTAATTAGTTACATCTATAATTTCCTCTAACCAATTAACATGCTAATAGATAACTATAAAACAAACAATCAATTATCAAATAGATCTACATGAACTTTTATTGCTAAAAAGTCTGATACAAATTAGATATCCAATACTTCACATTACATTTTAATTGTATATATAAAGAATACTAAAAAAAATACAAAAGCCTTCAAACTAGTCTGTCTTCAAACTCATCCTAATCCTTGTCCACCTTCAATGTCAGTTGATGAAGAACCTGCTATCGACAACTAAAAATCACCGGTAAGCAATATGTTATATAATTACACTATCTTTACAAATGGTATATAAACTATGAACGTTACCATATATAAGTGGTCTATAAAGCACACATGGAGAACAATTGCTAATTCACGCCAACTCTCTTAGCTTCATGCTATGTATCCTTCAAAATATTCGTTATCTCCTTAAAGTTTCTGTACCGAAAGAGCCAAAAACTACAAATTATAAACAATAACAACCCAATGGTATCCCTCAAAGAAGTACAAATTATGATTTGCCAAATATTTGATAATTCAACTAAAATATTATAATACGTATTGGGATATACATTACGTGGATCAATACTCCGGATAACACTATCAATTTTATTCAACAACTTAAACTTACTTCAAAATAGAATTTTTTGCAATTGAGCCTAAAATTGCATAGAATATACATCTTTTTTCTTGCTAATTATGTAGACATTTGCTATGATGGATATAAATAACCTAGTTGTTCAAAAATGTCAAAATCAAATCTGAAACAAGTTCAAAAATCATGTTAACTCTAGATTACAACACTAAGTATGGCAAATAAATCAAAACTTTTCCATTGTGACAAAAATATTATAAGAATCTGAAAAGAATGAAAAGTTAACTACCTATATCTGAACATGTATTAGTTGACTTTTGAGTATGTTCTTCCCCACTTCACTGGTGCATGTTATACTATCTACAAGTAACGTGTAGGTAGATAAGCCATAACATTTATTCTTTAGCAGCATTCTTTCAACGCAATACGCAATTCTCACAAGAAGATAAAAAATTTATAGACGACGCATAGAATATGATAAGTGTTCACTTGAGAACTTAATGGTTGAATAATAACTTTTTCATACTTGAGAACTAATTAAAGAAGATAAGGTTCTAATTATTATAAGACATAAATTTGTTCCTGTTCAGTAACTAAACTTTTATTACCAAAGTGCTTTATTATTTCTGTAGATTGAACTAGAAAATTCACAGAAGAAAGTTAATTCAGGAATAGAAGTGATTTGCTATGATAGTGGTAGTTTTGGTGTAGCTACAGAAACCAATGAGGTTTTTATTGTACACTTAATTTTCTTGAATTTGTACAAATTTATTTGAATACGTCATATAAACTTATCAGAAATTACACGTCTTCAAGGTGACTTCCAAGCATTGATAGGTGAAAGTCTCTAAAGTATTTGTTGGTCCTTCACTTAGAGCTGATAGAAACATGTGCATGAATATAGAGACTATGATCAAATTTCTATAATACCGAATATATGGATCAATACTAAAATATGAACAAAAATATAAATACAATCAGATCAATTGCTTTTAAGAACTAATGAAATAAGCAACTTAAGCAATCCAAAAATTCTTGAAAAGCTAGAGATATCAAGAGCATATTGTGCCACTTGAAAAAAATTAAAAAATCATCATGAAGCCAATGCAGTAAGCTCTCCCAATTTGAAAAGGAAAATGAAGAATTGATTGTGATATTAGCAGAAAAAGTTAATTCGGTAAAAGCAAGGTAGTCGTATTTAAATATCTTTGAGCGACACATATAGTATCGAAGTACCAGAGCAATGGGGAAATTTAGCAATAAATCAACAAATAACTCTATGATACATGGAAAGAACTGTTAAATCAAACAAGGATAACATTTACACAATTTATGACAACCATATATGATCTTACCTCTCACGAAATTGCTTCCCTATCCGACCAGGCAATAATTTGTCTATGATAGACCATTTTGTAGGGCCGTAACGTGCCACTAGTTTAATGATCTTATCATCCTCCTATTAAAAAATCACAAATAAATTGAAAGACATCGAAAATTACCAAGATCATCCAAGCACAATCTAGAAGAACATATTAATATAGAAGAAAAGCAAAACCAACCTCTTGAGTCCAGGGTCCTTTTACAAGGTCTGGGTTCAGACCTTTTGCCATAGATGCAAGCATTGCACTTTATATCTATCTGGAAAGAATTCAGCTGCATGTACATTAGTGTTTGAGTAAAATCAGATTTTTTTATCTAGTTACAGGATAAGCTTAAATCAAAAACTGAGTGAAATATGTTGCCCATTGATCAACACCAATAACAGTTGATTTCAAACAAATCAAGAGTGACTCACAAAAGAACTTCAAACAAGTTAACATTTTAGAGTTGAATTTGTGTGTCCTCTCTTTGTAAACCTTACAAGTTTACCATCTGTTGAACCAAGTTTGACAGACTCTATTATAAAAGAAACATATTCACCATTCTTTAGTATATCAATAACAGCTATACCTCAACGCCAAATAAGTTGGAGTCGGCTACGTGAATACTTGATATCTATTATTCTATCTGGTCTCATTCCATTCCAATGCCCAGTTCCATAACTCACACTTATCCTTAAACAAACATACAAATTTCTAATCAAACTAAAAGACTCTTCACAAACACCAACCTCAGGTGCACCAATAACAAGTCTTAATTCCAATTAGTTGATATTCTTTTTGTTTAATTAGTTGATATTCCATATATGGATCCTTCTCTTCCATTCATTTTTTTTTCTTAGCTAAGACCATATGAATTTCAAAAGACGGCTTCTCTCCTTGTGATCTTATATCAATCTCGTTTAGTTCTAACACCTTCAACCATCAAAATATTGTGCCATGCCTAAGTACCACTAGTTTGGAGGTCTACATAGGATAACGGAGATCATCTCAGGCAACCTTCTCCCATTTTATCCTTAACATATGCTTGTTACACTCTCGTTCTAATGTGTTTGCTGGTATAGCCAATGTGAAAATTTAATTTCATACTACAACATAGGAAGTTGTGAAGAACGAAATGGAGAATCACATGATGATTGTAGTATGAATCAAATTGCAGAAGTAACTACCAAAGCTGGCCTAAATTTATATTATTTAGTAGCGACGTGTTCTAGTCGCCACTAAAACTAGTACTTTTGTGGCAACAAGAAACGTCGCCACTAAATATCGTCACTAAAAACCTAATTTCTTGTAGTGTAGTTCATTCAGATCTTCTAAATTCAACTGGTACTCCAGCTACTCCCAGGTCTCAGGTTGCCCATTATGCACCACCACTCTCTAGTGCACCTTCTACACGAGGTGCTTTCAGCGGTCAGTCCAGCCGACCAGTTTCAGTAGCCGTATCCTCTGAGAGCTTGCTTTGAGTGCGGTGATACTCCTCATATGGTGAGGGAGTGCCCCAGACTCAAGAGGGGTGCACCTTCAAAGACTACTCAAGTTCCACATATTCTAGAGGGTCCCCAAACTTCCTAGGTCGTGGTTATTGCACCAGTTACGGCTCCACCTGCACAACCAGCTAGGGGTGGAGGTCGCGCGGGTAGGGGTTGCCCTAAAGGGGGAGGCCATGATATATATTATGCTTTTTCAAGTATGACGGAGGCGGTTGCACCAGACGCAGTTATCATAGGCATTGTTCTAGTTTGTCATAGAGATGCATCAGTCTATTTGATCGAGGCTCCACTTATTTATATGTATCATCTTGCTTTGCTCCGTATTTGGGTATATCTTGTTATTCTTTGAGATCTCATACTTATGTGTCCATGCTTGTGGGAGATTCTATTATTGTTCACTGTGTGTATCGGTCGTGTTTAATTGTCATTTGTGGTTTTGAGACATTTCTTAGTATGGTAGACTTTCATGTTATCTTGGGCATGGATTGGTTGTTGCTCTATCATGCTATTGTAGAATTTTACGCCAAGACGGCAATGTTAGCTATGCCAAATTTACTATGGTTGGAGTGGAGGGGTACTTTGGATTATGTTCCTAGTCAAGACATACTTCCGGCAGATCTACGAGCATGTCGCCCGATAGGGATATCAATTTTTGTATTGACTTTTGCGGGGCACTCAACCCATTTCTATTCCACCATATCGTATAGCCCTAGTAGAGTTGAATAAGTTAAAGGAGCAGTTACAAGATTTTCTTGATAAGGGTTTCGTTTGGCCTTGTGTGTCAACTTAGGGTGCTCTGGTTCGGTTTGTGAAGAAAAAGAATGGTTCGATGCGCATGTGTATTGACTTCGGCAGTTGAACAAGGTTATAGTGAAGAACATATATGCATTGCCACGCATTGACACTACCAGAAATTGGTATTTTTTCATCGACTACTGTCGCCACAAAAGCTCAGAATGTCGCCACTAAATCTTAGTAGCAACGACCATAGGCTCGCTTCAAGTACTTCTGTAACTGAATGTTATTTGTGACGACTATTTATAGTCGCCACAAAATAATTTACATTTTGTAGCGACCCCTGCTTCCACCAAAACATGTTCCACAAGTAGTAGATTTTAGGTGGGTCGCTGCTAAAGAACGACATACAGGGCGACTACAGTAGCCGCTAAAAGATATTCAGTGGCGACATTCTTATTGCCATAGAAATATCTTAATTTTTGTGGCAACTTGGATCGCCTCTAAAGCCTGTTTTTAAGAAAAAAATTATAATTGTTTATTAAGCAACTTTATTCCTACTAATTACCCAACAACATTAATATCATAACTAATACCACCAAATACACAAACAATATATAGGAACATTTTATTACGAAAAAACTCTGCAACAAAGTATACAATGCTCCATAAGACATTGTAGTCGTATATACACATGGAATGGAAGAAAAAAACAAAATGTGTTTGAATTCCTACATGTTTAAGAAGAACCTTATCCCTATAATTTTATGAAAAATGTAAAGGATCATGTCTTCAAGCTACTTCAGTGTCATCAAACTAATACAATGTTTTCAAACTACTCCTTGAACAACTTCATTTCCCTGTTGTTGTTCTTTTCCTTGCAATTAAAAAAACAAAGAACATTAACATATGCATCCAAAGTCAAATTCTAAAGGAAATCATATAAAACTATATATAATGAGGTATAACTATAACCTATGAAACATCAGACTATCTCATACTCACTCAATGACATGTATTTGTGATAACATTCATGTAGTCCAAATAGAAGAAGGCAGTGGGAACGCCAACGATTACAAATGTCAACAGGCGACTGAAAACAACACTATCTAAAACCAAATAATTAAAACCAAAGAATATATGAGAAATACCATAACTAAACCATCTCTTCCTAATTTCCAGCAGTTCTATCATACTCAACAAGACGCATGTAATTTTATGCAATTATTAAATTCCTTGGGTTGGTCAAAAACATTTTTTTTCTGTTTTATTGTTCACTCATCTGACCAGATGAGGCATACCCCATAACTAGATTCCAACCATGATCATTCCAAGAATCCACATGCCTGAGTGCCATGAAATATGAGGCTTAATTTCCCTGACAGACAACTAGGTGAAGCAGCATATGGTCAATTGCAGAAATAGTAAATGAGACGGCACAACTATCGTCCCTACATTGGCGTTTCGATCTTTCAAATTTCCGTCATATGTGGCGAAGCAAGAATTTTCACTAAAAAGATTTAAAATTTAAAGAAGTAAACACACCAAAAGGAAATGGCCAATTGCAGAATTTCAGAATTTTCCTTCTGCATATGGTCAATTGCAAAATTTTCTCTTACCGCTTTGCAGCAAGCATATGAGACATTTCATGCCTGAATATAAGATATATAGAAAGAGAAAACAACAGCTAAAAGGAAAATCATATAGGAAATGGCAATTTCAGACTCCAACAGTAGCAACCAAGCTCATCTCCAGATGTGTAGTTACATTAAAGGGAAAAATAAAAAACTAACATGCACTACCACTTTCAGCTTCCGGAGAAGGATACGCACTTCTGTTGAGATTTCTTGATGAAACTGTCTCTACAGAAGGTCTCTGCAAAGGGTTTATTTTGACTTGTTTAGGACTACAAATTCACTAAGTTTTATTTTTTCTTAAACTCCGTGCTCATTCAAAAGGTTAAAATAAATTGGGAAGGAGGGAATAACATCTATGAATTAGATCTGTGATTGGAATAAGGGAAAAGAGAGTAGGATTGCTGATAGATTTGATGTTTACTTTTATCATTGATTTGAGATATTGTCCTTTAATTATCTATGGATTATGGTGCTAGTTGTCGGTTGCTTAAACATTTCACACCCTTTCCCTATGGCAAAAGAGTTCCAAAATCCGTTCTCCAACAACATATCATGCACCCTCTAACCTATTTCCAGAAAATATTTACCATCCACAAGAATGCGTTCAAAAATACAATATGAAATTTGTGGCGACAACAAAATCTTACTACAAAAACTATTGCAACTTAAAAGAGAAGAAAATTAAAGCTCAAGTTCCTGGAAGATTCTTCTTATCATTTGGTACTTTAAACAACTACAATTAGACTGATATTCAACCTCCTTTCTTAGTCCCTATTTTAGCACTAAATGATCAGATAAGTCATCGAGTATAAATCCCCAACAGTTCAGCCCGCAAGAATGATGTGTCAGCAAAAATAGCAATATTATTCCTTTTGATAAGGAAAGATTTTCAGGAAAATTGATTTAAAATATCAACCATGCCATACAAGCAGTTAAAATAGCTAACCCTTACATCAAGGTTATCATTCCTTTCATTTGACACTAACAATATTGAGATGCTTAATCGTTTCTCTTTTTTTCTTTCTTTTGTAATACATTGACATGATACCACGGAGATGAATCTTAAGCACTTAGAAGATACAATTGGAATAAGAACTATAAAGAGAATCTTCATATGTAGAGCAACACTAACGTTGTAGAGCATCTTCAACAGGGAAATTAGCCTATGTGAAATAAGCAAAAGAAGAAGGCTGGTGATGACTCTTCAGTAAAAAAAAGCAACTCTTACTTCAACTCTCACTGCTAGGAGCAAGGCTGCCTGTGGACTGAGTCATAAACCAAAGGTCTAGATTGTGGACATTGATGTTGCTGATGTGATTAATGAGATAACTGTGGTGGAATATGTTGAGGATATTTACAACTTTTACAACTGACAGACAGAAGGGTTTGCTAATTGTTGAAAAACTAGATTACTTGCAGTCAAAGTTTCTACAAAGAGTTTTCTTGCTGATAGTCAAACCTCTGAAGAAAGTTAGTATTTTGTTGACTGGGGTATGTGACTACTGGTACATCAGATTTTTCTTTTTCTAGAGGTACCCTGAAAAGTTGTCCATGCCTTACCATGATCTTCAATCTCAATGGGTGGTATTAGTATTTTATACTCATTCCCTTGAAGGAGAAATCATGGTATGCACAAACATAGAAATAATGGAGCAAAAGGGTACCCTTAACATAAGACTGCCCAGAATGTTTGCATACAGAAGACTCATTTTGTCGACACAATCAAATGAGGACAAGATGAAACCCATATATAAGAGAATAGTCACTGGTTCTATGTCCTATTTTTGAGGAAGCTCCCAGTTGGTGTTTTTTCTACAGGAATGATCACTCAAATACCAGGTTTTGGCTTTGATTTAGGGATAAAAGAGTTATGTTGAGAGGTGTATACTCAATACAATTTTACACATCAGCATCCCAAGTATCAAACCTAGCTGAGACCTCAGATGGATACTCAAGGAACACACACAAAATGAGGCTAAAAAACAATACATGCGAGCAGGCAAGGACAAATACAAACATTATGGAAATATGTGATACTCATCATGGAAAATACAACAAACATGGCTTTTTCTTGGCCCAACTTTCAAGTGAGGATAGGTAAATCACAAGTTCAATCATGGAGCATATGTGAAGTCTAGACGAGAAAAACCATCTGAAACTCAGAATATTAGCAATGGACAGAGTACACAAAGAGGAACATTACTCAAAAAATGCCCTTCCTTCAGCCCAACTCCCAAATGGTGGTATTAGTATTATGTACTCATTCCATTGGGAGGCAAGTTGGGGAAGGTATAATCATAAAAAGGAATAGATCAAAGGTTTCACAAGTGAGCAAAGGGCAGTCGACTAGGCAAGTTTTGCAATTTGTTTTTGATACAGCTGAACCAAACTAGGAACTGCTGTTAATGCGACATGGAAGTAGGATAATAAGAGAAGGTTTTATGTAGGTACATCAACAAATAACAGGAGGATATTAGGCAGAATTGATCGCCAAAGCAGTGTAATGTACTGGCCAGTGATACTTTTGCAAAAAAAAAGGGTTATCTGTGTAAGCAGCGAACCTGTACAGGAGGATCAAACAATAATGGGATCAAACAGACTTACTACTCTGACTTCTCTAAGTCACTTCCAAACATTACATGTTTTCTAACATTGTATATAACAACCTTTACTTTTATGTTTCTATCACAAATGTACGAGATTATAACAGATTGCAAACATTCAAGTACTAGCAAACATGATAGGGATCATAATCAACCATAAAAATAAAAAAATAAAAAACCAAACAACGAAAACAGAATTTTTGCAGGCAGTAAAACAAAAAAGAAAGAGGAATTCCCCAACAAAAGAAATATAGTTGTTGCAGGAAGAATTCCCTATTGTTTAAAATTAGAAATTAAAGAAGTTTTTAACTTACCCAGCGAAAGAGAAGTCGACATTGAGAAAAGGGCTTCAGGCGATGGTTATTCAAGAAAACTTACTTCCGATTTCTCTATATTTTCAAATGGGTCATAGAAATTAAAGGTGAAATAGAAGAAATAATCATTCTCGCTAGCTGCATGTACCTAAAAACGTAGTTGTAAAAGCAATTTTGCATTTGGAGATTCAATTGTGGATCAAAAATCAAATCAACATCAAATTAATCATACTTAAAAATCAAAATCAAAATAAACCAACCAAATAAACAAGCACATTAAAAAAAGACGATACATAAACCAACCGAATAAACAAAAAGGGAAAAAACAAAATCGCGTAAAGAACAAAAGAATCAGTTGAAAACTCCTCTTTCGCGTCCAAAGAATCGCGTAAAAAATACCATCTATCAAATCACCTTAAATCAAAATCCCAAAAATCATAAACAAAAGAAAATTAAGTAAAAATTACCTTTCTCCGAAATCGAAAGCTCAAATCAGAAAAATCCAGAATTATTTTTAGGATTCAAACACATACCTAATTTGAGAATATAATTTCTGATTAGGGCTTTCGGTATCAGTTTACATTTGCGATTTAAGGATAGATTCAAGAGATTTGTGGGAATTGGATGGATAATCTTTGATAGGAGTGGGAGAAAACCCCTTTGGGTGAGAGAGATTGAGAGGAGAAGCTCCAGAAGATGAGAACCCCGTTTGGTATAGCTTGCTTGGTTAGTGTCTTTTAATTTCTTCCTTTGCTTTTTGTTATTTTATTAATGTTAAGTGATTTTTTTAATTATAGTAGAGACCTAGTCGCTGCAAAAACTGTACACGGGCGATATTTTTTAAGTTGCTCCTAAAAGTTTGGAACTAATGTTTTGTTAATAGCGGAAACTAAAAACTCAAATTTTAGTGGCACATATTAGAGGCGGCCTGAGAATGTCTCCACTAAAACTTAATATTTAGTAGTGAGTTTTAGAGTCGCCATTAAAAATGTGATATTTATAGCAATAAATAAGGTCGCCACTAAATATTGCCGCTAAAAGAGAGATTTCTTGTAGTGTGATGACCTATTTGATCAGCTACAGGGTGCTAGAGTGTTCTCGAAGATAGATTTTTGGTCATGGTATCATCAACTGAGGATTCAGGATCAGGATATACCGAACACCACTTTCACGACTCGGTGTAGTCAGTACGAGTTCTTGATGTCATTTGGGTTGATGAACCCCCTAGCAGAATTCATGCACCCGACAAACAATGTATTTCATCCCTATTTTGATTCATTCATAATTATGTTTATTGATTACATCTTGGTATACTTCTAAAGCCGGGAGGATCATGAGCAACATTTGAGGATTGTGCTCCAAACCTTTAGAGAAAAGTAGTTGTATACAAGATTTTAAAAATATGAATTCTGGCTTGATTCAATGGCATTTTTGGTTCATGTGGTGTTAAGTGAGGGGATCAAGTTAGATCATAAGTAGATTGAAGAAGTGCAGAGTTGGCCAAGACCATCTTTATCTACTGAGATCCGTAGTTTTCTTGGTTTGGCAGGGTATTACCATCGTTTTGTATAGGGTTTCTCATCTATTGCTGCACCTATGACCAGATTGACCAAGAAGGGTGCTCCGTTCAGATGGACCAAGGAGTGTGAGGAGAGTTTTCAAAAGCTCAAGACTACTTTGACTACAGACTCAGTGTAGGTGTTGCCTACGCATTTGGGGTCTTACACTGTGTATGGTGATGTGTCACTTGTTAGCCTTGGCACAGTGATGATGCAAGATGGTAGGGTGATTGCCTATGTATCTAGACAACTGAATGTTCATGAGAAGAATTATCCTGTTCATGACTTGTAATCAACAACCATTGTTTATGCCTTGAATATTTAGTGGCACAATTTGTACGGTATCCCCTTTGAGTTCTATACCGACCACTGAAGTCTACAACATCTGTTCAAACAGAAGGACTTTATGTAACGACCCAGTCTGTCGTTTTGAGAGTTAGTGCCCCGATCCCCTAATAATTATTTTCCCCATATTAGTATCTACTTTTGAGACTTGTCGGAACGGTTATTTGTGAATTCTGGAGAGTTTTTGGACACATAGTCCCTATATATGAGTTTAAGCTTTAGAAATCGGACCGTAGTTGGAATTGTTTGAAGACGGGTCCGCAATGGAATTTCGTTAACTCCGTTAGCTCCGCTGGGTGATTTCGTGGTTAGGAGCGTGTACTAAATATGTTTTCGAGGTCGATAGTAGATTTAGGCTTGAATTGGCAAAAGTTAGAATTTCGGCGATTTCGGCCGATAGGTGAAATTTTTTATATCGCGTAATGGAATTCCTAAAGTGACTGTAGGTCCGTGGTGTCATTTATGACATGTGTGAAAAATTTGAGGTCATTCGGACTAGTTTTGACATGTTTCAGCATCGATTGTGGATTTTGGAAATTTTCTTGTGTGCGAAATCATTTTGGATTAGTTCTCTTCAAGCCAAGGGAAGAAACTCAAACAGGATTGTCAAGATTATTATTGGGATGAACCATACCTTTTTCGGATTTGTACGGATGGGGTGATTAGAAGATGTGTACCGGAATAAGAGCAAGGTGAAATTCTTGGGGCTTTTCATTCTTCGCCATATTGTGGTCATCATGGTAGAGCAAGAACGGCGACCAAGGTGCTTAGTTGCGGTTTCTATTGGCCTACTCTTTATAAGGATGAAAGTCAGCTAGTGAAAAGATGTGATGAATGCCAACAGGCCGATGGGAATTTGAAAGAAGAATGAAATGCCCCTCAGAACCATTTTGGAGATTAATATTTTCGATGTGTGGGGTATTGACTTCATGCGCCCTTTTGTGAGATTTTGTGGAAACACCTACATCTTGGTCACGGTCAATTATGTGTCAAAATGGGTTGAGGACATTTCTTTACCCAACAATGAGGCGAGAAGTGTGGTGACTTTCTTGAAGAAGAATATTTTCACAAGGTTTGGTACTCCACGTACAATTATAAGCGATGGGGGAGGGGGTCACATTTTTTCAACAAGGCCTTCAAAACCTAACTTAGCAAGTATGGTGTTACTCACATGCTAGTGGGCAAGTGGATGTCTCCAACCGGGAGATAAGAAACATCTTGTCCAAAATGGTAAATGCTAATCGGAAGAATTGGTCCAAGAAGCTTGATGATGCATTATGGGCTTATCGAACAGCTTACAAGACACCTATCGGAATGTCGCCATACCAGTTGGTGTTCGGTAAGGCTTGTCATCTTCTTGTGGAACTAAAGCACAAGTCCATGTGGGATCTAAAAAAGTTAAATCTTGATTGGGATATAGCCGCTTACTTGAGGGCAGCACACTAAAATGATTTGGATGAGTTCCGGTATCATGCTAATGAAAGTTCATCCTTGTACAAAGAAAAGATGAAATACCATCAAGACATATACATTTGGAAAAAAGAGTTCAAGGTGGGGGATCTTGTATTGTTGTTTAACTCAAGGTTGAGGATGTTTTTCGGGAAGATAAAATCCAAATGGAGTGGTCCTTTTGAAATTGTGGGTGTGACACTTTTTGGTGCATTAGACTTGAAGAATAAAAAAAATAAAGTATTCTGATTCAATGGTCATCGCGTGAAGCACTACTTGGGAAAAGTTTGAGATAGCCACGTTGTTCGCGACTTTAAATCAGCATATTTTTTATCGTGTTCGCGACGTTAAATCAGGCGCTTCTTGGGAGGCAACCCGTGTTCTTTTCCTTTTACTTTTGTAGTTAGGTGTTATTTTTGTTCTAACATGATTTGAAGTGTGCTACAGGGGTGAGTGTGACTTACAGGAATTGTGGAAGAAACTTTGGCTAGGTGTTCTAAGGAATGCGGACCGCATTTTAATTGAGCGAACCACACATATGTTGGTTCTATAACAAAAGAGCATTGCGGCAACACATTTAGCTTGCGAACTACACAATCTAGATGATGAATATACCAACTCTTTGAAATTTTATCCTGTCAGTGCGGAGATCGATATGCGACCGCACAAGAAAATCTGCGGCCGCAGATGAAAAGCAGAGATGAGGTCCCAGGTAATAGAGTGCGGACCGCACTCGTCCTTCTTCCCCTTAGCAAACAATTGGTATAAATAGAGGAACATGCCCATTTCACACTTTTCACTCTCTGAATAAAAAAATGTGCTCTGGTGAATTTTCTTGGAAATTTCTATCTGTCCACACACACAATCACCTTTATCTTTCACTCATTACACTCATTTTATTTGGTATGCTTTAATTTCACGTTACTTTTTTTAAGTTAGTTTAATTTGTAGATTTTTAGTTCTTTTTTAGGCCATTTGTTATTTGTGTTCAATTGTGTGTCCATGTGGGGTGAATCTGAAGTGGTTAACTTGATAAATTCTCTATGGGACTAGGTTAGTATAATTTACTGTTTTATATAATGTTGCCAAGTCTAATTGTGCATAAAATTGTACAACAAGATAGAAAAATTTGATCTGTACGTAATTTTTGAAATTTGTGGCCGCACTTAAATTCGTGTGGTCTGCAGATGTTGAATTTAGGGCAACATAGTGAAAAAGGGAATTGCGGCCGCAAGTTAATATGCACGAACCGCAGAATTCCCATCGCGACCACCGAATAACAAATTTGCTTTCATCAGAGAGTCCTTACTTTGGGACTTCAATGGGCTGCCATGATGGTAGGCTTTAATCTCGTATTTTAGTCACTTGTTGCACTCTAATTTACTGCACTTTAATTAAGTTTGAGCTTTAATCTCTAGTGTTTTGCACTTATTATGTGTTTTATGCATTGTAGGAGTGATTCCGATCGATGTAGTTGTTCAGGAGCTAATTAGAGTGATTCGGAGCTTTAAAGTTTGCGTAAAACCCCGAGGGATTAAGACGGTATCGCGTTTGGGGGTCAAACACCAGGTCTGGATAACAAAGAGTGAAGAAAAATCCAGACTCTGCGAAAACGACACTAACGCGGCACGTGGCGCGCCGCGCTTGTGTAAAATGCATACTACCTATCAGAAACAGCTCTCTGGAAATCTACACTAATTCCCCGCATGGCGTGTCACCCCATGCGGCGCGCCTGTGCAAGTTTCTCATAGTCTTTGTACTGTTTTGCGCAAGAGAATTCATTTTCATCTGGGACCAACCCTTTTTGTTACAAAATACATGGAAGAAACGTTATTTTTGGGACTTTTGACAGATCTAAGACCGATGGAGGCTAAGGAAGAGGTGGAGAAGCGAAAGCACAAGGAATTCATCATTCAATCCTCACTCAAGACATGAGTTTGGATCATTTCATGTTTTTCATTATAATTGTGCACCGGGTTGCCCTTTTGCCTCTATAATTGTGATGAATTACTCCATATCTATGGAGTAGTTCTCTTTAGGGATTTATGGATTTGACATTTTTCACTCTCTGAACAAAAAAGTTGTGCTTTGTTGAATTTTCGTTGAAATTTCTATCTGTCAACACACAGCCACCTTGATCATTTACTCATTACACTCATTCTATCTGGTATGCTTCAATTTCACGTTACTTTTTTAGTTAGTTTAGTTTGTAGATTTTTAGTTCTTTTTAAGTCATTTGTTATTAGAGGTTAGTTGTGTGTCCATGTGGGGTAAATCTAAACTAGGTTAACTCGATAGATGCTTTATCGGGACTAGGTTGGTATAATTTACTATTTTTAGAATGTTGTCATGTCTAATTGTGCACGAAATTGAAAAGCCTAGATAGAAAAGTGATTTGTATGTAATTTTTGAAATATGTGGCCGCACTTGAATTTGTGTGGTCCGCAGATTTTGAAATTAGGGTAACATAGTGAACAAGGGATCTGCAGCCTCAAGTTAAATTGTGTGGACTGCATAATTCCCATGGCGGCCGCAGAACTACACATTTATTGTCATCAGAGAGTCCTTAATTTGGGACTTCAATGTGCGGCCGTGATGGTAGGCTATAATCTCGTGTTTTAGTCGCTTATTGTACTCTAATTTAGGGCATTTTAGTTGATTTTGAGCTTTAATCGCTAGTGGTTTGCACTTATTGTGTGTTTTATGCCTTGTAGGAGTGATTCCGAGTGATGTAGATGTTATTGAACTAATTTGAGTGATTTGGAGCTTTGAAGTCTGAGTAAAAGCCCAAGGGATTAATCTGAGATCACGTTTGGGGGTTTAACACCACGTTTGGATATCAAAAAATCAAGAATAATCCAGACTCTGAGTAAACAACACTAGCGCGGAGGGTGCGACGGCGCGTGGCGTGCCCCGCCTATGTAAAATTCATGCTACCTATCACAAACAACTCTCACTAAATCCCCACTAATGCCATGCATGGCTCGTTGCCCCATATGGCGCGCCTGTGTAATGTTTACAGAGTATGTGTCCTATTACGCGCACCGCGAGGTGTTTTTTTCTTGTCCCAACCCTACTTGGTATAAATACATGGAAAAACATTATTTTGGTACTTTTGACACATCTAAGACCGAAGGAGGCTAAGGAAGAGATGGAGACGCAAAAGCACAAGTAATTCATCATTGAATCCTCACTCAAGACAAGAGTTTGGATCGTTTTATGTTTTTCTGTATAATTGTGATGAATTACCCATATCTATGGAGTAGTTCTCTTTAAGGATTGATGGATTTGGTGTATTGATATTTGTTTGTGGATATTAAATATAGTTTTTATGTATTGAATCGTTTTGAGTGTTTTAATCGTTGCATCTATATTCACATGTTCATGTAATCAAGATACGCATAACTTGTGATATCTTTGTATTATTTTGTTGGTTGAATTCATTAATTCTTCTTACTAATAGAAAGAGGCTAGTTGAATTATTGTTTAAACCTAGTTGCGCAGATAATCGAAATAGGTTCTCCTTAAGACCAATGCACAACGAATTCTTGCATATCTTCACCGAGCTTAAATTGGTTCATATTGTGAGGTTGAGACTTAATCGAGAGAGGAGTTTCTACTAAACGTTTGAACTAATAATTGAGTGAATTCAAGAGGCTGACTTGAACATTAGAAGTGAATCAACTAGAATTAAATTCCAGAAAATTATCTTTCACCTATCCAATCAGCCCATATTTTCTCCCATTGATATCTTCCTTGCTTACTGTTGTTCGATTGTCATTAGTCAATCAGTTTTAGATTCTTAGTTAATTTTAGTTTTAAATCACATATTTCCCAATTGTTGATCATCATGGTTAGCAATCTAGCTACAAACTATGATAATTGTATTGGTAAAAAAGAGCTTCACACGTGTAACAATTGTGATGACTCAGCAATCTATGTGGAACAATGAAAACATGACAACTGGACGGGACTCTATGAACAAGTACGAGGCAAAAAGGCACGGAATATCATACCCACAGGGTAATCAGCTACGGGAATCTCCACCTGATTGAGAAGAAGAAGAGACACAGTCAGAATGAATCCAGGCAAAATAAAGGGTAGATTCGGAGATCTTCAATTAATGAGCCAACCGTTACATAACCTTCACGCAACAATTACAGTTAATCATTTTAACGTTACATTATTGCCATTATTAGTCATTAATACTCAATCACTGAAAATGGTAGACGTTATATTAAGAAATTTCCTATATAAGGGAGTAAAATATAACTTATAAGGACACATTCGAACTACTATTGCAATATACTTACTTTTTTCACATCTTACTGCTTTCCATTTAAGAATTTACTTACAATTATTAGTACATTCTTTGGTTATCAGAAACCCATGGTCTTCTTAAAATAGCTCTGAGCAAAGAATCTAGTTCTTTGGTTAAACAAATTTGTTCCGTTACCTGGAATCTGATAATCTTTGTTTACTTTCAAACAACATTCTCTGAATTATGTCGAACGCCAACGACAATAACAAACAAAGGGATGGAACTCCAGCTTCATCACCTTCGGGAACCCTACGATGTTCAAGTGAACATTCTCCATAAAGATCTACTACTCAAAACAACAATCACAACGGTAACGATCAAACAGGAGAACAAGATCAGGTGAAACAAATGATTGCAAAATATGTAAACCAAGCCTTACAAGACTTTGTGAGGGGGTTAAAAGCTGCATCACCTACACCACCTCCTAACAACACCATAACTATGGAAAATCCTCAATCCGCATTAGCCAACTCAGGAAATGGGGGTACTCCTAATGAATCCCTCGAAGCAAGACCAGGTATGTCCAATAACCCAGAATTACAATCTTTATTGCTAACCTTGGAGAAAAAGGTGAAGGAACAAAACGATCGAATCGAACAAATTCCTGGAGTACCACCTGTTATCAAAGGCATTGACGTTGATAGATATTCTCAACAACCTTGGAAGCCAAGTGCAGCACCCCTGCCTATTCCCAAGAAATTCAAAATGCCCGATGTTCCCAAGTATGACGGGACAACCGACCCACGTGATCATGTAACTGCTTTTACCACCAGAGTCAAAGGCAACGACCTGACTAAACAAGGAAATGAGTCAGTTTTAGTCAAGAAGGTCGGAGAAACACTCACTAAAGGAGCATTAAACCGATTTTCTCTTTTACCTGAAATTTCTATTGACTCTTTTGCTGAGCTTGCAGATTATTTTATAAAAGCGCATTCTGGTGATCAAAAAGTCAAAAAAAGAATGGAGGACATATTTAAAATAAAAAAAGGAGACACGGAGTTTCTTAGTGAATTTTTAGACATGTTTCAACGAGAAAGAATGTTGCTGCCAAGGGTACCTGACAATTGGGAAGCCATGGCATTTACAAGCAATTTAAATGATAAAAGCTGAGAAGCCACGGGAAGACTCAAGGAAAGCCTGAGAGAATTCCCAGCCACGACATGGAACAATGTCTATAACAGGTATAGTACCAAGCTACGTATATAAGAGGACACCATTGCTCAATCAAGGGCTGAAGATCGAACAAATTCTATACGTTCCGAACCAGAAAAGAGAACATGTAAGAACATGTATGACCCTTATATTGCACCTTCGGGCTGAGAAACTCGTCTCGGGTTTGAAAACGCACGGTCAGAATACAAACCATCAAATAGAGATACGGGCTCATCCTCATCAAGATCCAGAAAAGATCGAGATGAGCGAAATGAAGGTAATACAAGAATTGGAGACCACAATTTCAATGTAAGTACTTCTGAATTAATCACAATACTGAGAAATATGGGGGATAAGGTTCGATGGCCCAAAGAAATGAGGTCGAACCCGAATAAAATCAACTCAAACTTCTGGTGTGAGTTCCATAATGACCATGGACACAGAACGTCGGATTGCAGATTTTTGCAAGGTGAGGTAGAACAATTATTAATACAGGGCTACCTAACAGAATTGTTTAGTGAAAAAGGTAAGCAGACATATATGAAGAACATGTAGGAGCCCCCAAAACCACCATCTCCAAAACAAACAGCCAACGTGATACATGGAGGTGAGGAGGGAACAAAGTAGTCTGCATAAGAACCATGAAATTCACAATTACACACGGAAAGCGGATTCGTGAAGACAAAGCGAACAATATATCATTCAACGATGCAGGTATTAACGGATTGATACTTCCACACAACGACGCACTGGTAATATCCTTACTTATACATGACACTAATGTATAAAGAGTGTTGATTGATCCAGGTAGCTCAATTAACATTATCCTATTGAGAGTTGTGGAGGAAATGCTAATGGAGGATCAAGTAATCCCAAAAGCACGAGCCTTATCTGGGTTTGACAACTCTACAGTCATAACAAAAGGGGAAATTGAGCTTAACACTTATGTAGAGGGAGTAATCAAAAATACTAGGTTCCAAGTCATTGCTATTGACATGGCCTACACGTAATCATGGGAAGACCATGGATCCATGACATGAAAGCAGTTCCATCTACCCTGCATCAGGTAATTAAATTCCCTTCAGAGTGGGGAATTCAACAGATTCGTGGCGATCAACAAACCTCAAGGAATTTAAATTTCGTGGTACACTATAACAAAAAAGAAGAAGCGGTAGAATCAATATATAAAGAAATCACCCAGGAAGAAACTGTTGCTCAAACAGGTACGGAAGAAATTATTAACCACACAGGTATGGAAGAAACTATTACTCAAACAGGTACGGAAGAAGATAGTCACGAGAAGGTGAACCAAGTCACTACGGAAGATGTATCAAACCATACAGACGTGGATCCCAGACCTGATGTCATTCGGGAACCAGAGGGGGACGAGCACATCAAAACAACCACGGAAGACCTCGAAGCTATTTCACTGTTTGAATAGAAGCCTGAACAGAAAGTCCACATAGGCACAAGGCTAAACCCCAGCAGAAGAGGTAATTTAATTGATTATTTAATAGCTAACGCAGATTGCTTTGCACGGTCCTATTCAGACATGATAGGTATCCCAACAGAAGTGATGATTCATAAACTTAATGAAGATCCATCCTTCGTGCTTGTGAAGCACAAGAAGAGAAAGCAAGGACCATTCAAGTACAAGTGATTGACGAACAGGTACATAAACTCTTGAAAATTAGTTAAATACGTGAGGTAAAATATCCTAATTGGTTAGCCAATACTGTAGTGGTGCCTAAAAAGAATGGTAAATGGAGAGTATGTGTAGATTACACAGACTTAAATAAAGCATGCCATAAAGATTCATTTCCATTGCCACACATAGATAAAATGATTGATGCCACTGCAGGTCACGAATTGTTAAGATTCCTAGATGCGTACTCTGGTTATAATCAGATAAAAATGGATCTCTCAGATGAGGAAAAAACTTCCTTAAACAAGGGACTTATTGTTACAAAGTCACTCCTTTTAGCCCAAAAAATGCTGGAGCCACGTATCAAAGGCTAGTGACCAAGATGTTCCAGGAACATCTGAGAAAGACGATGGAGGTTTACATCGACGAAATGCTGGTAAAGTCAACACAAGCGGAAGATCATTTAAAACATCTTTGAATTACCTTCGAAATTTTACGCAGGTACAATATGAAACTGAATCCAGAAAAATGCGCCTTTGGCATAGAATCAGGTAAGTTTTTGGGATTCCTTGTGTCAAATAGAGGAATAGAAGTAAATCCTGCTCAGATTAAGGCTATCGATGAAATACCCAATATACTTACGAGAAAAAAAGAAGTTCAAAGACTAACAAGAAGAATTGCAGCCTTGGGAAGATTTATTTCCAGGTCTTCGGAGAAGAGTTTTAAATTATTTTCAGTTCTTAAAAAGTAGAATCAGTTCGAATGGACTGAGGAATGTCAACAGGATCTCAAAGATCTGAAGCCCTATTTATCAAAACCCCCGTTGCTGTCAAAGCCAAAAGAGGGGGAAAGGCTATATATCTATCTTGTCGTTGCAGAAATTGCCGTAAGTGCGGTACTGGTAAGGGAAGACAAAGGTAAACAATCTCCAATTTATTATGTAAGCAAGTCTTTATTAGATGTTAAAACTAGATACCCACATCTAGAAAAACTAGCCTTAGCTCTAATTATGGCAGCTAGAAAGTTAAGACCATATTTTCAATGTCATCCAATCATTGTTGTGACCTCATACCCATTGAAAAATATTCTGCATAAACAAGAATTATTGGGAAGATTAGCTAAATGGGCAATAGAATTAAGCGAGCATGACATAATATATCAACCTAGGACTGCAATAAAGTCTCAAATTCTAGCTGATTTCGTCGTTGCTTTTAATAATAGCATAATACCTGAAGTGGAAAAGGAGTTACAACTCTTTAACGAGACTAATCTCGGTATATAGACCCTATTTACTGACTGTTCTTCTAATGTAAAAGGAGTCCGCTTGGGTATATTCTTAATATCACATACGGGTGAAAAGACACAGCAAACTATTAAATGTTATCCCATAACTAACAATGAAGCAGAGTACGAAGCTGTCATTGCAGGACTTGAACTGGAACGAGAACTCTCAATCGAGAAGATCGTGATCAAAAGAGACTCTCAATTGGTAGAAAACCAGATGCAGGCGACTTACATTGCTAGAGAGACTCGGATGCATCAATTTTTGGAAAAGGCATGAGATCTAGCAAGACAATTTAAATCATGGAATGTTATGCAAATACCTAGAGAGGAAAATACAGAAGCAGATGCATTAGCTAACCTCGCAGCAGTTGCAGAAGTGACAAATAAAGACAATGCAATTGTCGTTCACTTATTTCACTCAGCAATCGACCAGGACAAAAATGAGGTAACATTTAACAATTTAACCTGGGATAGGAGAAACTAAATTTTGAATTTTTTGCACAAGGGTACCGTACCTGAAGATAAAAAAGCATCTCAAGCACTTCGCCGAAAAGCTGCACGATGCTGCCTCATTTTCAATACTTTGTACCGCAAAATGTTTGGAGGTCCCTTAGCAAAGTGCCTTGGACCCAATCAAACGGAGTTCGTAATGAAGGAAGTCCACGAAGGACGCTGTTGAAATCATGCAGGAGCAAGATCTTTGGTCAAAACCTTAATCAGAGTAGGGTACTATTGGCCCAAAGCTGAAGAAGAGACTGCGAGTTTCGTAGCTAAATGCAACAAATGCCAACAATTTGATAACGACATGCATCGACCAACAAAGTTACTTCACCTAGTGATATCACCGTGGCCGTTCATGAAATGGATCATGGACATAGTGGAACCCCTTCCCCTAACTAAAGAAAAAGAATTTTTTGACATTTGGAAAATCAAACGAATCACTTCATAACAATATCACCCTGTGGCTAATGGGCAAGCCGAGTCAACGAATCATCATCAACAACCTAAAGAAACGGTTGGAGAAAGCTAAGGGACATTGGCCTGATGAGCTACTAACAGTATTATGGGCTTACAGAATGACTGCAAAAACAGCCACGGGAGAAACTCCATTCGCGCTTGTTTACGGTTCAGAATCTTTGATACCGGTGGGATTGGCGAACCAAGCACAATATTTACAACAGCCAGAGACGAAACAAACACTGACGAGTTAAGAACCAATCTGGATTTGCTCGAGCAAAGAAGAAAAGGTTCACTAATACGAATGGCAGCTCAAAAACAAAGCATAGAGCGATATTACAACAGAAAAGCTCATCTCAGATATTTCAAAATTGGGGACTTCGTTCTTAAAAATGTCTTCCAATCAACAAAGGAAGCTGGTGCATGAAAGCTAAATCCAAATTGGGAAGGACCTTACAAAGTCTGTGGCATTGCTGGGAAAGGCGCTTTTGAGGTAGAGGCTATGGACAACAGGATCTTACCAACCAGTTGGAATGCCGTTCATTTAAAGAAGTATTACTTCTAAGTAAAAGGAATACCCCCGGTCAGGTATCATTACGTTCGATTTTACTTTTGTACAGTTAAAATTTTACTAACTATTTTAGCTGATAGGCAAAAAGCTAACCCATCACCAGATGATGATATTAGACCTGCAAAGACACGAGGAAGTAACTGAATTCCCGGTCTAGGGTTACAACTTTCTTATGGACGTTTTAAAGTGTTAACCAGTCATCATCTAAAAACTATATACTTTTGAGTCTCGTATGTTTTTCCTTTTTCAGGAAAAAGACTACAAGGAAGGAATAGTCAAGTGCTCGAGATTTCATTCTTCAAAGCTCAAAAACTTGGGGGACTATACAGTATGGAGGGCAAAGATGAAGCAATGAAGACTATAAAAAAGTCAAAGCTCGAGCATGAAGATCCATCTTCCCAACAAGTCAAGTACTATGAGCAAAATCAAAAGTGCCAAAGACTCAAAACATAAAGCCTGATTAAAAAAACCTTTGAAAACATATTCATAAATGTAAACGAATGTTCAGGTTAAAGGCAGAATATTATTTACGGGCAAAAACGCACATCTTTGTACTTATTAAAAAATGTTGTAACAGAAAACAATTATGGATGAAAGATCATTATCCTTGTACTTACTCCAAAATTGTTATAAATGAAAACAATTACGGATGAAAAAGCGTTACCCTTGTATACATTTGAAAATTGTTATCAATAAAAACAGTTATGGGTAAAAATTCATACCCTTATATTTTAAATTGTTGTAAACAAAAAATAGTTTTCCCCTTGTACTAATTCAAAAAAAACTGTTACAAAAGGAAAACAGTTACGAGTGCAAGTTTATACCAAATCTATTAAAAGAAAATAGTTGCAAAATGAGTTATAGACGATACACAAACACATGTGAAATGTTACGAAAGTTCAATACAAAAACTTTCTTGAAAACACTGTTAGAAAAAAAACATGTGAAAAATTCCTATCTCTCTATTGCATATTTACACCATTATGAAGTTGAGATGTCTTCCTCATTAAGTGTCAATCAAAAAGGGCCCTCTTTCATAAACTGTGCCTATTACGAAAAGGTACGAGTAATCTAAGAATTTTTATACATGCAAAACTCAGAGGTAAACCAAAAACCTCAAAAATAAAGCATTGAAAGATTTAAAGAGTGAAACAAAAACTCAAAGGAAACTAAAGTAATGATGATATTGATATTAAAATACTCTTGGCAAAATAAACTAAGTGTTAACTTAGTCTAAGCCGTATTAATTTTTACATTGGGTGCCCCTAATTTGTCAGTTGGGGACTTAAGAAAGGATCCAAACTCACCCCCAATGGGACTGGGGGTAACCACCAATTGATACAAAAAAAAAAAGAAAAAGGGAACCAAGTTCTTAAACTTCTTCAGATGGGGGGTTGTCTTCACTGGCAAGAGGTTCGGCTTGGGATGGAGAGACACGAGCAGCTGGGACCTCAACCTCTGGGGAAGAAAGATTTTGACTTTACTGAGACTTCTCAATGGTCTCTTTGGTTTTAGCAATTTCGTCTTCCAAGTCAAAACCCTCTTGGCCCATTTCCGTCAATGTGTCGAGACGAGAGTTCATATAGGCCCAACTAACATCGACAATTGCTTTGTCTTCAAGAGCTTGATAATATTTCTCCCACAGTTCAACTTCAACTCTTAATTCATCCCTTTCAGCCACGACAACATCATGAGAGGCCTTTAAAGGAGCGAGAGACCTTTCCAGAAATTGGACCTTCTCCAAAGAGTTGCGGAGGTCCGCCTGGGTTTGAGTGAGAGATTGCACAAGTTCACCAGAATACTCCTCCTTCTGGTTCAATATGGCCTTCAGGCTCCTGATATCTTCAGAGGCACTGGATAGCTTCTTTGCGAATGAAGACTCTAAGACACTCTTGTCCTTGCATGCCTGGTTTGAAGACGCCTTCTCAACGGCCAGCTCTGCTGTCATAACCCTCACTTGCTACTCCAAGGTACACTTCTCTTCTTCCACTGCCTCCAAGTCGAGTTGTAAGCTTTCATAGTGCTCATTCCAATTATCTTCCTCGATACACAAATCCCTTACTGCTTGCTCCGTTTGAGAAACCCTCTTCATTAACTCTGTGCCTACAAGATTTATCTACAAAAGGAGATAAATTAGATACGACAAGAATGTTTATAAGTACATACAAAGGAAAGCACAGTTTACCTTTAAAGAAGAATGCACAGTCTCATTTACCCAAGTAAGGGAAGCGTGGCTGTCCAGCTTAGCTCTCTCAGTCAGACCTATTAATGGTCAACCATACATCAGCCTGGCCTATTTTTTTGAAGAGGCTGCCCACTGCTGGAACCTCTATCATCATCTGCCTAATCTCACCCCTACTGGAAGACCCTACTTTTGCAGTAGAAGGCACGGAAGCAGGGACATATGAAATAGCTACGGGCAGAGAAGTCAGAGAGGCAGTAAAAGCCACGAGAGCAGAAGCAACCACAGGAGCGGTAATAGCCATGGGAGCAGAAATAATAACAAGATTAGTTCAGGGAAATACTTTAGGAGTCGAAGGAGAAAAAACAGCAAGGGGAGCCTCATCGGCTAAGGTACCAAAACCTTCACGGAACAGGAGATCAACTGATTCACGAATAGGTGAAGAAGTTACATCCTCGGGGGCAGACAGTTCAAACTCAGGCACGGGAGGATCAATGACAGGTGCATACTCGTCGTCAGAGACCACCTTCCTCCTACGTGACCTAGGGACTAAAGAACCCTCATCTTCCTCCTCCTCCGCTAAGGTCCTTGACCCGCTTGCTTTTCTCTTTGAAGAGGAGGAACTAGAAATGATCTCATGGGCATTTGCCAGAGACAACTTTGGAGCAGACCCACCTGCGGAAAAAATACCACGAGCAGGAAACCCTACCGAATAAAAGGGATTAGGTAAAGCTCAATAAAAGAAAGAAGTAAAAACAAAAACTTCGCTTTCCGTGGGGCTTGACCTTCCAACTAAACCTCCTAGGGAGGTATTTCCACGGATGTTCTTCTAACGGAGCGATTAACAAGAGTTTTTCTACCCAATCTCGAAAACCAGAGACATTCTCAACGGTTCTCATGATTGCTGCAAAGAAAAGAAACAATTACAGTACTGATAAAGTATAAAAAAAAGGAAGGAAATGTGAGCAAGACTGTACTCACGTGCAAGATTCCACTTCTCAGGGAAGGGGAGATTCTCTTAACCTACTAAACCTACAGTAGGAACAACAACATACCGGAGAAACCACCCTCGGTCTTTATCATCATAAGGGATTACCAGCACCTTTTTACTGCTAGCCGCGAGAGTAAACACTCCCTGGCGGAATAACATTGGAGAATAGAGGTGAATGAGATGATAAAAGGTAAAGGGGACCGAAGCTAAAGTAGCAAAATATCTAAGGCACGCAACAACTCGCAACACGAGAGGACCGACTTGTCCCGGACAAAATTTAAAGAATCGACAAAACTCAATGATAACGGGGTCGATAGGAGGCTTGAATACTAATGTTAAAGGATAGGTATAAACAAAAGAATATCCAACCTTGTAAGAGGTTATTCTTTGATTACTATTGGGAACGACAATAGGAAAATTAGGCTTCCAGTAAAAGTCCCTGCGTACAAGAGGTACTAGACCCTCAGTTATTTGGGTAGGGTACTTGTCAGCCCCATCATGAGAATACATTGAAGAAAGCTGATCCTTTAAAGCCTGACTATCCCTAGCGAAAGAAAACTCCACAGGTACTATTTCATCGACCCTCGGCTCACGCATAGTTTCATTGTGTTCTTTACCTTTTGAAGAAGATCTAGAAGCCCTAGCCCTTGGAGAAGATAAAGTAATGGCAGACCTAGAAGAATATGGGAGAGTAACTTGAGAAGAAGAGGAACCCCTGGAGGGAGTAGAGCCTAAACTCCTAAGCCTGCCTCCCCTCCTACTCTGTGTCGGAGCAGAAGAAGGAGTCATATCATCTACGTTAATAACTTTCTTAGATTGCTGGTTTAAAGAAGACATATTTACAAGGACAAAAAGTTTGCAAACAAAGAATAAAGGTTAGAAGTTTTTCGTGAAAGTAAAGAAAGAAAAAGGATATTTATACTCGAAGGCAACCGTCAAAAAATGGAAAACAGTGGTGTGAAAGTCATAATTGAAATTGTCACTGCGTGACTGATGCAGCCGCAAAAAGCCCTAAAAGGCGCTAAACAATTGCAAAACATCTAGGAATGCCACGTGGCATAGACATTAAATGGAAGTGACAAGCGATGCCTACATTCAGATATGGATGCAATGTTACGAGTGAAGCGACGACAAAATATTCTTGCCATAAATGAGTATCCACTTACCAAATGTTAATCAACAAATAAATGGTAAGTCGGGGGACTATCTGTATTGGTAAAAAAGAGCTTCACACGTGTAATAATTGTGATGACTCAGCAATCTATGTGAAACAATGAAAACGTGACAACTGTACGGGACTCTATGAAGAGGTACGAGGCAAAGAGGCACGGAATAGCATACCCAAGGGGTAATCAACTACCGGAATCTCTACCTAATTGAGAAGAAGAAGAGACACGGTCGGAATGAATCCAGGCGAAATAAAGGGCAGATTCGGAGATCTTCAATTAATGAGCCAGACGTTACATAACCTTCACGAAACAGTTACGCTTAATCATTGTAACATTACATTAATGCCATTATTAGTCATTAATGCTCAATCACTGAAAAGGGTAGACATTATATTAAGAAATTCCCTATATAAGGGAGTAAAATATAACTTGTAAGGAGACATTCGAACTACTACTGCAATATACTTACTTTTTGCGCATATTACTTCTTTCCATTTACGAATTTACTTACAATTATTAGTCCATTCTTTGGTTATCAGAAACCAGTGTTCTTCTTAAAATAGCTTTGAGCAAAGAATCTAATTCTTTGGTTAAAAAATAATATTGTTTAACTTCAATCCATGTGGATACGATGTTATATTATACTATATTCAACTAGCGAGCATATTTAAGTGTGTGTTTGAAGCTCGTCAAATTTTGGCGCCATTGCCGGGGATTAGCAATCAATAGTGCTTGAAATATTTTTTAGTGCTAAGAATTTTATTTTATTTTATTTTATTTTTCCCTTTTTAAGGTTCGTATTCTCTAACTGTGCACAGGTTGGAGGTAAGAGTGGTGCATGACTCAGTCTTTTAGGAAGGAATTGCTACCATACGAACCTGAAATAGGAAAAAAACTACGACATTTGAGGAAAGAAAGAAATCTCCCTGAGAATACCGAGAAGGTTTGGAAATCCTCAACCAAAGAAATATGGATGGAGATGATGATAATGCGGATTTGGCTGCAAGTGAGGCAGCCCAACAAAGACAAAAAGCTACGTGGGATGCTAAAGAAACATCTATTAGAGATTCTCAACGCATTTATGAAGAAGAGATAAAAATAAACCCGTGGGTGCAGACCAGTTCAGAAATATAGCTTACGATGCTGGGAGACCACTTCGTGATTACTCTAGACCGGTCTAGAACCAAGGATTATCAAGTACCAGACAACCTCCAGCTTCAACGAATAATTTCGAATTGAAGCAAGGGTTACTCCAAACTCTTCAAAACTATTGTGTCTTTATAAGAAAGATAAACAAAGATCGAAAGAATCATCTAATGAACTTCAAGGATATTATGAACACCTTTCAATACAATGCTGTTTCACAAGAAGCAATTTACTTAAGGTCATTCCCCTTCACACTCAAAGATGATGCGAAGCTGTGGCTTCAAAGCTTGCCCCGGGGATTAATTAGATCATGGGAGGAGATGACCAGAAAATTTATTGATAAATATTTCTCTTAAGATAAAACGGGAAAATTTAGAAGTGAGATCCATAACTTCTGCTAAAAAGATACTAAGATTGTGTTTGAAGCTTAGGAGAGGTTTAAGGAGATTGTTCAAAAGTGTCAACATAGTGGAATCGAACTCTGGATGCAACTCCGGGATTTGTTTGGATGGGTTGACACCGGCCTCACGTCGAACATTGAACAATGCAGCTGGAGACCCATTGATGAAGAAGACACTAGAGGAGATAGTCACAATTCTTGATGAATTGTCTGAAGATGCAAATCAGAGACCCTCTGAGAGTATTGAAAGAAGAAGAGTGGTTGGTGTGCACCAAGTTGATGCTAACACATTTGTGCAGGTACAACTTTATTCCATGGCAATCGAGATAATGAAACTGACCTAAGATTCAATGTAGAGTGAGACTCACGCAGCTTGTGATATATGTGGAATAGGACACCCTACTCATGTGCACGGCTAAAATTGGGAAGGCCAATTTTATGTTTATTACAATGGCTTGTTTGCTTGAGGTCCCAAATGTGGTCCGAGGTATGACCTCGAGCCTCCCCCACATTAGGCTTCGAGGTAGTGTGAGCTCGGGGTTGGCATGAGGAAACGGCATGAATACTGATGTAGACATCTTTGCAACAAAGTACGAATTCGTACGTAGACATAAACTAGCCGAATTGGTCAAGATCTTTGTAATAAATTTCAATGTACTATATTGGGATCCCCCTTCTTATATAAAAGGTACCCTAGTCATTTTGTAAGAGACACACATTAATACAAGGCACAAGAACATTCTCTGCTTTACCTTGACATTCTCTATTTCTCTCTATTAGCTCATTTACTCGCATTTATTGTTCTTCATAAATAGATCATTATAGATCATAAATAGCACACCATAAGGCCTATAAATCTGTTACAGCTTCAACGACCATTCGACATCGTCTCTGAGCCCCGGTCTCAAAGACCCTCGAGGCTAGTATAGAGCCTTTGATTTAAGGCGCTCCGGTTTGCTTTTCTTTAGCTTTCTAACTGTTTTTGCTCTATAATATCCTAACACACATAATATCAACTTCTTAATAACTAGTACTAAGATAAATCACATATATTTAGAACCATTAATCAAATATTAATTGTAATTACCATTTTCCCGGTAAACAGTTTGGGTGGGGCTTAAAATAATAGTGATTGTTTTAGTGCTAGTTCATTGAAAAAACACAAGTTATTTTTCACGCTTTTTCTTGTCCAAGACCCTTTGGTTTCAGGTCAAAATGTCCAGCTCAACACATGCGTACGAAAGTAGTAGTTTCGGAGATTTTGGAGGGAATGATGTAAGCATCCTGAATGCTGGTGTACCGCCACTAAACCCTGGCAGCACAACGGAGCTGACTCCCGAGAACATGAACTCATGTAACAACCAACACAAAGATATTAATCCTCGCACCGACGGGAACGCGCACCGAAAAGGCCGGTGGGCATAGAGGGAAACTGTTGCTCGAGAGAAAGGAGAAGATAATCTCCAAATGATCTTCAAAATGCTCCAGGCGCAACAAGCAGCGATTACTCAGCTGCAAAACTATCAGAAAATTTCAAGCGCGTCAGCATCAGCGATGGACCCCCGAGTCCGGTCGGTACTGGAAAAGTTGGAAAATATAGGACTAACGACAGATCCTGTCGTCATAAGAATACTCGAAGACGTCACCAGGAAAATAAAGTTAAGACTACCAGAAAGAAAGCCAGAGCCACAAAGAGAAAGGTATCGACCCTACATTAAGAATCAGAGGAGTGTCTTAAAAACCAACCCGCACCGAGCCAATCCAAAAATGGACCAAAGTAGGGTGGCATACAAATCTAGGTTTGGTAGGCACACGAAGCCGGCAAAGGTACCCCAACCGACCTAATACAACTCCAAGGACGATGTTTCAGATATCATATCGGCCATGAGTAAAGTCAAAGACAACAGGTGGCCAAAACCCTCACTATCAGATCCCTCGCAGAGGGACCCTAACCTGATATGAGAATTCCACGGTACTCACGGTCATCGAACCAAGGATTGCAGGCACCTTCAGAAGGAAGCAATCCGATTAATTAGCAAAGGGTATCTGCAAGGATTATCCAGCAGTAAAATCATGGATCCCGACCAGGGAAGAGCAATATCTTGAAAAAGCGGAGCAAGTGAGTCCCAGCACTCCATGTTTAAGGTCATTGGCAGGAGCGACATCCCTCAGGGGCCCATGATTAAACAGGCATAGATATCAGCTGCATCGGCAAGACATACTAGGAGCCACACACACAGAGCCATCCTTACATTCAACGATGGGGATCTCGAGACTCCGCCTTACCTGTATAATGATGCGTTGGTAATTTCCTTCCTCTTAAATAGTGTTCAAATTAAACGTGTCCTTGTGGATCCAGGTAGCTCAGCCAACGTAATCAGGATAGAAGTAGTGGAGCACCTTGGGATGCTTGGCTGAGTCATACCTACCTCGCTAACTCTCAACAGATTCAACATGGCCGGCGAGACAACGAAAGGGGAGATCATCCTCCCGGTCAACATGTCCGAGAAAATCCAGAACACCAAGTTCTATGTCATCAAAGGGGACATGAGGTACAATGAATTACTTGGAAGGCCATGGATATATAACATGAGAGCAGTGCCATCGAATTTCCACCAAATGATGAGGTTTCCATTGGAAGGCGGTATAAAAATCGTATATGGAGAACAACATTCGGCCAGGGAGATGTTCGTTATTCACAACAATCCACCCAGCACCAACTCCCTTCACCTCGGAGGAGCCGGAGGGATGAACAACCACTGAGGATGGCGAGGAAGATTTCCGCACCCCCCTGTACCTTCGTCGCTCCTGAGGAATCAGATGCCACTAAATATACAGTCGATGAGCTAGAATATGCAGTCCTGGTCGGACACTCTCCGGATCAAAAGGTATATCTGGGAACGGGGTTAACCTCCGAACTCAGAAAAATTTCATTCAGTTCCTTACCGATAACATCGATTGTTTTTCCTGGTCCAATTTATACATGATAGGAATTCAACTCGAAATAACCACCCATCGGCTGAGCGTTGAACCAAGGTTCAAACCAGTAAAGCCAAAAAGGAGGCCTCAATCCGAAGTAAAACACGCATATATCAAGGATGAGGTAACGAAACCCCTCAAAATATGTTCTATTAGGGAAGTAAAATACCCCGGTTGCCTAGCCAATGTGGTGGTAGTACCCAAGAAGGGGAATACGTTAAGGATGTGCGTAGATTATAAGGACTTAAACATGGCGTGCCCTAAAGATTCATTCACGCTGCCCAACATCGACTGCCTGATCGATGCCACGGACGGGCATGAGACCCTCACCTTTATCTATGCCTACTCGGGGTATAATCAGATTCAAATGAACCCCGAGGACAGGGAGAAGACTTTGATCATCACGAAGTATGGGACATACTGTTACAACGTCATGCCCTTCGGGCTGAAAAATGTTGGACCCACATACCAATGGTTGGTTAATAAAATGTTCGAGTGCCAAATATGCAAGTTTATGGAAGTATATATTGATGATATCCTAGTTAAGTCTCTGCGCGTAGAGGACTGTCTGACCCATTTGCAGGAAACATTTGATATCCTGAGAAGCTATAACATGAAACTCAATCCCAAGAAATGTTCCTTCGAGGTAGGATCGGAAAAATTCTTGGGCTTCATGGTGTCAAACAGGGGACTCGAGATCAATCCCTATAAAATCAAAGCCATCGAAAAAATCACGATGGTCAACAACGTGAAGGCCGTACAACATCTTATCGGGCAGATAGCGGCCTTGGGATGATTCATATCAAGATAGTCGGATAAAAGCCATCATTTTTTGTCCCTGCTCCGGAAGAAAAATAGCTTCGAATGGACCCGTGACTACCAGAGTGACTTGGAAGAATTGAAGCGGTATCTATCGAGCCCACCTTTGCTGCACACCGCAAAAAAGGGTGAAACATTGTATCTATACTTGGCTGTATCGGAGGTAGCGGTAAGCAGTGTGCTGGTTCAGGAGGAACAAGGTACACAATTCCATGTCTATTGTGTGAGTTGGACCTTGGGCGATGCCGAAACCAGATACCTCTTCTGGAAAAATTAGCCCTTGCATTAATTAGCACATCTCGGAAACTAAAACCTTATTTTCAATGTCATCGCATATGCATCTTAAAGATGTACCCGCTTCAGAGCATATTTCACAAACCTGAGTTGTCGGGTCGACTGGCCAGGTGGGCCATCGAACTGGAAGGGTACGATATCAAATACCAGCCCCGGATGGCTATCAAATTCCATAGTTTGGAGAATTTGTTAGCCGACTTCGTGCCCGCACTAGTACCCGAAGTAGAAATGGAACTACTATTGAAGGCAGGCACATCTTCCAGGGTATGGAATCTATTCACTGACGTTGCTTCAAACGTGAAAAGGTCCGAGCTCGGCATACTCCTACAGGCGGCATAATCAGACAATCCATAAAAACTACAAAATTGACTAACAATGAAGCCGAGAATGAGGCTGTGATTGAGGGTCTAGAATTGGCAAAAAGCCTCGGAGCAGAATGCATCGAGGCCAAATGTGATTCTCTCCTAGTTTTTAACCAGGTGAATGGGAGCTTCGAGGTCCTAGAGGAAAGAATGCAGAGGTACCTCGACAAGACCCTATTCATACTGCATCTCTTCAAATAATGGGTCCCTGTGTTGTTATAACTGTAGAAATTCTTAAAACGGGCCTTTTTGAGTAAAAAGTACCCCGAGACTTAAAAGATAAATTTTTTCGAAACTATGTTGTTATGCGACGCACTATGCGATCGCATAACAGGTATAAGGACCACATAATGGTCGCATACATGGAAAGACTTCTGTCCAGTTTGAGGGCAGTTATGCGGCCCAAGATGCGATCGCATCTTGGAAATGCAGACCGCATAGCTGTCGCATTCTTGCACCTCAATTTTTGCGGAGGAGGTTATGCGGCGCACTATGAGATCACATAACATGTATGCGGACCATATAATTGTCACATACCTGGGCAGTCCGGTCTTATTTTTGGCCCATTTTAGGGCCAACTATTCGACAGGAATGCGGACCGCATAGCAGGAATGCGAAATTATCAGAGACCGCATTCCTGCTTCGAGGCTCTTTAATTTCTAATTTTCGCACCCGACCCCCAGTTTAATAAAACACCCCTCGCCTTCACTTTAATGGGCATCTGAACAAAAGTACAGAGAAGTGAGAGTGGGTTCTAGAGAGAGAAGTCATCTTCTTCACCAAATTGATTCTTCAAACGTCACTCAGGCCCGAAAATTATCAAGTAATCTTCATCTTCTTCACTCTAAGAGGTAAATCCCCACCCCATTTCCCTTTAATTCTCAAATTTTAGTTAGAAAGAAGCACACATAGGTTGGTTCTTGAGAATAAATGATAAGACTTGCATGCATGTGAATAATCTTCCATGACCTAGTAAACGAAAGCTAGTTAGAGTAATGTTTCACTAAAAAAGGGGATTAATTAATCAAAGGGACCACACAGTGTTTGATTAAATGCCTAAATGAGTTGAGTTATGTTCATGATTCCAAATTTCTAAGTGAAATATGTCACATTGTGGAATAGATTGACGGTGCTAGACGGTCCGGTGATTTGTGATAAAAACTAAAGGGGGAATTCCTATTCGAGGTATGTATGGAAAACTTTAATATTTGTAGAGTCACCTTGTTGGTGTCCAAGGACACGGTAAGAATTTCTTGCTTGAGCATATGTGAATTGATTTTCCAGCGGTCTTGAAGTGCAATATTTCATTTCCTGATTTTCTTAGCTGACTCCCATGCTAATTGAGATTGTGAAGGGTTATTCTCTGTGCTTATCCTATCATGTGTAAGGCTTGTTAAACGTTCAAATATGTCGATATGGGAGTATGTGCTACTAAATGAAAGAATGTTAATGTACCCTAATGTGGCAATGTATTTATTTGCTAAAGGCCGTGTGTAGTAAATGATGATCAGAAATTGTAAATTGAATTAGTTGAGTTAAATAATTTTTGCAACACCATATATGAATCACTATTTGGTAAGGATCATTGTGCCTTGATTTCACATAGTTATGGGTTGATATGAACTTATGTTCTTGATGATGAAAATCCATGTGATTTAATTGATTGGTTGTTGTTGCTATCAAATGTGATTGTATGGTGGGATCGGGTTGCACGCCGCAAAACGAAGTAATAAGGGTGGAGAGGTAATAAGGGTGAAATGTGAATGCACGGTGGGATCGAGTTGTGCACCGCAACACGAAGTAATAAGGGTAAAATATTATCGGATGAATAATTGAAATGAGTAACTGTGAAATCTTTATTGTGATTTTCTGTATATTTATGTTGTATCTGTGTGGTTGTACTAACTGTCCTCCAAATGTGTACTATTTGATTTTACTTAGAATAAACTTTGTTCATACATACTAGTACTATTCAACGGTACTAACGTCCCTTTTGCCGGGGGCGCTATATCTTTTAAATGGATGTGGTGGTTCCATAGCAGGTAGCTCAGCCCGCCGTTAGTGGTGCCTCATCTTCCTCTTTTCAACAGTTCTTGTGAGCCGCATTTCCTCCCGTGGCCGTGTGTGGACTATATCATTCTCTTTTGCTTATGTTGTAAAAGGAAAAGACGGGCCTTGTTACCGGCAAGTTATGTAAAACTCCTAGTACTCTTAGAGGCTCCGTAGACACTGTGTGGGTTGTATATATGTATATTTTGGGTGGTAGTTGTACTCACTCGTAGTTATGGATCGCATTGGAAAAGTTGTATGTATTATATATGTTTTTGGATTATCAAAAGTTGAAAGTTAAAAGTGGAAAATGTACTTATGTTGTAAATCGTACTTTGTATCTCAATTGGCTAATTCTTATGGAACAATGTATATTATGAACATGGGGTAATGCGCTGGGTAGGAAATGTAATCTATGTCCGCTTGACTGGGTTCATCCGGTTAGGCGCCGGTCTCGTCCCTCGGTTTTGGGCGTGACAAACTTGGTATCAGAGCCTAAGGTTTTTAAAGTGTCCTAGCATGTCTCGGAGCTGTGTCTAGTAGAGCCCTTCTTATCGGTGTGTTGTTGACCACATCTATAATTAAGGGGCTACATGGACATTTAGGAAAATACCCTTTCATTGTTACTTTGTATCGTGCGATGAAGTTAAAGGTGAGAATGTCTCCATCTAACTCGTGCATTGTCCTAATTTTTAGTAAATGGCGCCCAAGAAGAGAGCTCGAATTGGCCTAGAGGACAATGCCACCCCAATTGTGGCCATAAATCCCTTATCTGATGGTGCAGGTGAGAATGATTCCCCGACCTTGAATCTGGCTGACTCATCCATGCCAGGCCAGTTTATCCCTATTCTTGCTCCAACGAAGGGTACAAAAATCCCTCCCGCTGATGTTCCTGATACTTCCTCAGTCCCAGCTTCCGGTCCCAGTATTTCTGATGGGGACCTCAGGGGAGCTATTCAGATGTTGACTCAGTTAGTGGCCTCCCAGGCCCAAAGATCATAGGCTGCCCCTGCGTCCTTTAGCGAGCAAGGGGATTCTTCAAGTTCTAGGGTCAACAAGTTTCTGCGGTTAGCCCCTCCAGAGTTCACAGGCACCTACCCAGAGGCCGATCCTTAAGAGTTTGTTGATGAAATGTACAATACTCTCCGGGTTATGAAGGCTACTGAAACAGAGGGAGTTGAGTTAGCTTCCTATCGTCTAAAGGGAGCAGCATATTCATGGTTTGAGATGTGGGAGAGTTCCCGTGGAGAGGGGAGCCCTCCGGCGAGGTGGGTCGAGTTTGTAGATGCTTTCATGGATCATTCTTGCCTGCCGAGATTATGGCAGCCCGTACTGCAGAGTTTGAGATCCTTAAGCAAGGAAACATGAGTGTGTGGGAGTACCATATGGAGTTCGTATGTTTGTCCAAGTATGCTACCCACATGATGCCGACTCTGGAGGCCAGAGTTCGTCGAGTTGTTCAGGGCCTTGGTCCCTTGGTTGTCAATGAGGCCGCTACAGCTGCTTTGCATTCAGATATGAACTACGGGAAGATTGTGGGTTTTGCCCATGCTACGGAGGCCCGAAAATTGAAGATAAGTATGGAGAGAGAGAGCAGTAGTAGGGCCCGGTCAGCGGGCAACCCTTGGAGTTCAGTTGCAGGTGGGAGGTCTCCCCTTGGGAGAGGTTCATTAGGGCTATCTCAGTCATATGCTCAGTCCTCAGCCAGTGCACCGCCATTAGGGCACATTTATCAGCAGGTAGGTCGCTTTGGACCCGGTTTAGACAACAGGAGGTTCCATCAGTCGGGACGTTCTGGTGGGAGGTTCCAGCAACAACGGAGGGCCCTATGTCTTAAGTGTGGGAGGTCCCATTCTGAGCCATGTTACTTGGGTATACCGGTGTGCTATATATGCGTAGAGAGAGGCCATGTTCAGAGACACTGTCGTGCACCCAGTCAGGGCAAAGGTAGGGTGCTGCTCAGCTGTCCAGTTCTTCAGCTGCCATATCTTCAGCACACCCTCCAACTCCAGCAGGGCGTGGTGCATCTAGGGGTAGAGCACGGGGTAAAGGGGGACCAGAGTGCGGAGGCTTCTCCAGATGTTGCCACAGGTATTCTGACTGTCCAATCGCATGAGTTTTATACTCTTATTGACCCCGGGTCTTCATTGCCATATGTTACTCCATTGATTGCTTCGAGTTTTTGGATAGAACCCGAACGACTTCATGAGCCGTTCTTAGTGTCGACTCCGGTTGGTGATTCTATTACAGCCGCGCGAGTCTATAGGAATTGTGTTGTCACGGTGTGTGGTCGAGATACCACGACCGATCTTATTGAATTAGAAATGGTAGACTTTGATTTTATCATGGGGATGGATTGGATCTACTCGTGCTTTGCTAAACTCGACTGCCGAACCAGAATTATGAGGCTCGAGTTTCCTAATGAACCATTTCTTGAATGGATAGGGAATGATAATGTGCCGAGGGGCAGGTTTATTTCCTATCTTAAGGCCTCTAGAAGGATTAGGAAGGGGTGTATCTATCATTTGGTCTGGGTTGCAGACACCACCTCAGAGGTGCCTGCTCCCGAGACCGTGCCGGTTGTGAATGAGTTTCTTGAAGTGTTTCTGGATGAGCTTCCTGGAATTCCTCCAGATAGAGAGATCGATTTCAGGATCGATGTATTGCCAGATACGCATCCAATATCTATTCCACCTTACAGAATGGCACCAACAGAATTGAGGGAGTTAAAAGAACAATTGAAATATCTATTCGAAAAGGGTTTCATTCGGCCAAGTGTGTCGCCTTGGGGAGCACCGGTTCTTTTTGTCAGAAAGAAGGATGGATCGCTTCAGATGCGTATTGATTATCGGCAGCTCAACAAGGTCACTATCAAAAACAAACATCCATTGCCTCGGAGAGATGACTTGTTCGATCAATTGCAAGGTGCTAGGTTCTTTTCAAAAATTGCCTTACGGTCCGGGTATCATCAGTAAAAGTTCAGGGGCAGGATATTCATAAGACCGCCTTCAGGACTTATTATGGGCACTTTGAATTTCTGGTAATGTCTTTTGGGATAACCAATTCCCCAGCAGCTTTTATGGATCTTATGAATCGAGTTTTCAAGTCATTCCTTGACTCCTACGTGATAGTCTTCATTGATGACATCCTTGTTTATTCGCGAAGTCGGGAAGATCATGCTAATCACCTCAGGGCAGTTCTGCAGACTCTTCATCAGCAGCAGTTGTATGCAAAGTTTTCAAAATGAGAGTTTTGGCTAGAATCAGTCATCTTTTTGGGCCATGTTGTTTCCAGGGAAGGGATTCGGGTTGATCCCCAAAAGATTTCAGCGGTAAAGGATTGGCCTAGACCAACGACCCCGATAGAGATTCGCAATTTCTTGGGTCTAGCTGGGTATTATCGGAGGTTCGTGGAGGGATTCTCTACCCTTGCTCCTCACTGACTACGCTGGCACATAAAGCAATTCAAATTCTAGTGGTCCGATGCTTGTGAAAAGAGTTTTCAGGAATTGAAATCAAGATTGAATTCGGCACCAGTGTTGAATTTGCCAGAAAGTTTAGAGGGATTCATAGTTTATTGTGATATCTTGATAGTTGGTTTCGGGTGTGTGTTGATGCAATGTGGTAAAGTTATAGCATATGCTTCAAGGTAGCTCAAGAATCACAAGAAGAATTATCCGACGCATCATTTGGAGCTCGCAATTGTTGTGTTTGCATTGAAAATCTGGTGGCATTATCTTTATGGGATACATGTGGACGTGTTCACAGACCACAAGAGTCTTCACTATTTATTCAAGCAGAAGGAGTTGAACTTAAGGCAGCGGAGGTGGTTAAAATTGCTCAAGGATTATGATATGAATATTTTGTACCATCCAGGGAAGGCGAATGTGGTGGCCGACTCTCTTAGTCGGAAATCCATGGGTAGCTTGGCACATTTAGAATCCAGTCAGAGGCCTTTGGCTTGAGAGGTTTATCAGTTCGCCAGTCTAGGGTTTGTCTTTCGACCTCGGATGAGGGGAATGTCGTGGTGCGTAATGGAGCGGAGTCTTCTCTTGTAGGGGAAGTCAAGGAAAAGCAATTTAGGGATCCAGCTTTGGAACAATTGAGGGAAGCAATTTTGAATCACAAGACTTCAGCATTTTTACTCGGCAATGATGACAGTGTCTTGCGGTGTCAAGGGAGATTATGTGTTCTAGACGTGGATGATCTCCGGGAGAGGGTAATGGCAGAGGCTCAAAATTCCAGGTATTCTATTCACTCAGGTTCTACGAAAATGTATCGCGATCTCAAGGATATTTATTGGTGGAATGGTATGAAGAGGTGTGTGGCGGACTTTGTGGTTAGGTGTTCGAATTGTCAGCAAGTAAAGGCCGAGCGTCAGAGGCCCGGTGGTTTAACGCAACTTATGGAAATACCGATGTGGAAATGGGAAATGATAAATATGGACTTTGTGGTAGGATTACCCCGCGCTCAGCGCTAGTTCGACTCAATTTGGGTAATAGTGGATCGACTCATGAAGTCGGCGCATTTCTTGCCAGTCAAGTCCACCGATACTGAAGAACAATATCAATTGTATATCAAAGAAATAGTCATACTCGTGGAACTCTAGTTTCTATTATCTCGGATCGAGGGGCCCAGTTCACAGCTAACTTTTTGAGGAAATTTCAGCAAGGTTTGGGTACTCTGGTAAATCTCAGCACAACTTTCCACCCACAGACGGACGGTCAAGCGGAGCGGACTATTCAGACGCTTGAAGATATGTTGCGGGCTTGAGTTTTAGATTTCAAGGGTAGCTGGGATGATCACTTGCCGCTTATAGAGTTTGCTTACAATAAAAGTTTCCATGCTAGTATTCAGATGGCCCCATTTGAGACATTATACAGAAGGAGGTGTAGGTCTCCGATTGGATGGTTTGAGGTTGGTGAGGCGGAACTGTTAGGACCGGATCATGTACACCAAGATATGGAAAAAGTTAGAGTAATTCAAGAGAGGATAAAAACTGCTCAGAGTTGTCAGAAATCCTATTCGAATGTTCGTCGTAAGGATTTGGAGTTTCAAGTAGATTATTGGGTATTCTTGAAGGTATATCCTATGAAGGGAGTCATGCGGTTTTGAAAGAAAGGGAAATTGAGCCCAAGGTATGTCGGGCAATATCGTATCGCTCAAAGGATAGGGAAAGTAGCGTATAGGCTGGAATTGCCCCCTAGAATGTCATTAGCGAATCTAGTGTTCCATGTATCCTTATTAAAGAAGGTAATTGGAGATCCAACGGCCATCGTGCCAGTTGAGACCATTGAAATTAATGAAGAATTGTCATACGAAGAGGTTCCAGTTGCTATTCTTGATATGCAAGTCTGTAGATTGAGAAACAAAGAAATTGCTTCTGTTAAAGTGTTATGGAGAAGTCAGCAAGTTGAGGAAGCCATGTGGGAAGCGGAAAGTGTAATGAAAGAAAAATATCCCCATTTGTTTGAATAAGTCTAGTAGTGATCGCGAGCACTGCCATCTCTAATCAAATACACCTTTGTGTTTAATTTTGTGCAAGAACACTTCACTCTCTTAATTGCCCTACTATTGTAACTCCTCAAGTTATGCCTTATTTGTGCATATTGTGATTATTTGGGTAATGTACAAACTCCTTGAAGTAAGCTAAATTATGTGGAATTCATGTGGTAGTTAAATGATATGCAAGTTGTGGTGTTAACTGAATTATGTATAAGCATGTTGAAGTAATTGGATTGTATATGATTTGATGGGATAACTGAATTATGTGAAAATTGTTGGAATAATTGAAAATGTGTGAAATTGGTTAACAATGTGTTTTAGAGGCTCTCTGGCAGGTAGATAGGCCTAATTACAAAGGAAACTCTAGCAAAATATTCAGAACAAAATCAATTAGTAAAAATTAGGGGTTAGCATATTGTGTTGTCCAAAATGAATTTCCCGATCCTCACTCGAGAACGAATGATTTTAAGTGGGGGAGGATGTAAAGACCCGTAAAATTTCATGTCTAAAATAATGCCCGAATAGGTCTCTGTGTTGTTATAATTGTAGAATTTTGTAAAAATGGACCTTTTTGAGTAAAAAGTACCCCCGGACTTAAAAGATAATTTTTTTTGGAATTGTGTTGTTATGCGACGCACTATGCGATCGCATAACAGGTATGTGGACCGCATAGTGGTCGTATACATGGACAAACTTCTGTCCAGTTTGAGGGCAGCTATGCGGCCCAAAATGCGATCGCATCTTGGAAATACGGACCGCATAGCTGTCGCATTCTTGCACCTCCATTGTTGCGGAGGAGGTTATGCGACGCACTATCCGATCACATAACAGGTATGCGGACCGCATAGTGGTCGCATACCTGGGCAGTCCAGTCTTATGTTTGGCCCATTTTAGGGCCAACAATGTGACAGGAATGCGGACCGCATAGAAGGAATGCGATCTCATTCCTGCTTTGGGGCTCTTTAATTTCTAATTTTCGCACCTGACCCCCAGTTTAATAAAACACCCATCCCCTTCATTTTAATGCGTATCTGAACAAAAATAGAGAGAAGTGAGAGTGGATTCTAGAGAGAGAAGTCATCTTCTTCACCAAATTGATTCTTCAAACGTCACTCAGGCCCGAAAGTTATCAAGTAATCTTCAACTTCTTCACTCTAAGAGGTAAGTCCCCACCCCATTTCCCTTTAATTCTCAGATTTTAGTTAGAATGAAGCACACATAGGTTGGTTCTTTGAGAATAAAAGATAAGACTTGCATGCATGTGAATAATCTTCCATGACCTAGTAAAATAAAGCTAGTTAGAGTAATCTTTCACTAAAAAGGGGGATTAATTAATCAAAGGGACCACATAGTGTTTGATTAAATGCCTAAATGAGCTGAGTTATGTTCATGGTTCCAAATTTCTAATTGAAATGTGTCACATTGTGGATTGACGGTGCTAGACGGTCCGGTGATTTGTGATAAAAGCTAAAGGGGGAATTCCGATTCGAGGTATGTATGGCAAACTTTAATCTTTGTACAGTCACCTTGTTGGTGTCCAAGGACACAATAAGAATTCTTGCTTGAGCATATGTGAATTGATTGTCCGGCGGTGTTGAAGTGCAAGATTTCATTTCCTGATTTTCTTAGTTGACTCTCATGCTAATTGAGATTGTGAAGGGTGATTCTCTGTGCTTATCCTATCATGTGTAAGGCTTGTTAAACGTTCAAATATGTCGATATGGGAGTATGTGCTACTAAATGAAAGAATGTTAATGTACCCTAATGTGGGAATGTATTTAATTGCTAAAGGTCGTGTGTGGTAAATGATGAACAGAAATTGTAAATTGAATTAGTTGAGTTAAATAATTTTGGCAACACCATATATGAATCACTATTTGGTAAGGATCATTGTGCCTTGATTTCACATAGTTATGGGTTGATATGAACTTATGTTCTTGATGATGAAAATCCCTGTCATTTAATTGATTGGTTGTTGTTGCTATCAAATGTGATTGTACGGTGGGATCGGGTTGCATGCCGTAACATGAAGTAATAAGGATGGAGAAGTAATAAGGGTGAAATGTGAATGTAAAGTGGGATTGTGTTGCGTTCCGCAACACGAAGTAATAAGGGTGGAGAGGTACTAAGGATGAAATGTGAACGGATGAATAATTTAAATGAGTAACTGTGAAATTTTATTGTGATTTTCTGTATATATATGTGGTATCTGTGTGGTTGTACTAACTGTCCTCCAAATGTATACTATTTGATTTTACTTAGAATAAACTTTGTTCAAACATACTAGTACTATTCAACGGTACTAACGTCCCTTTTGCCGGGGGCGCTATATCTTTTAAATGGATGTGGTGGTTCCATAGCAGGTAGCTCAGCCCGCCGTTAGTGGTGCCTCCTCTTCCTCTTTTCAACAGTTCTTGTGAGCCGCATTTCCTCCCGTGGCCGTGTGTGGACTATATCATTCTCTTTTGCTTATGTTGTAAAAGGAAAAGACGGGCCTTGTTACCGGCAAGTTATGTAAAACTCCTAGTACTCTTAGAGGCTCCGTAGACACTGTGTGGGTTGTATATATGTATATTTTGGGTGGTAGTTGTACTCACTCGTAGTTATGGATCGCATTGGAAAAGTTGTATGTATTATATATATTTTTGGATTATCATATGTTGAAAGTTAAAAGAGGAAAATGTACTTATGTTGTAAATCGTACTTTGTATCTAAATTGCCTAAATTCTTATGGAACAATGTATATAATGAACATGGGGTAATGCGCTGGGTAGGAAAGGTAATCTAGGTCCGCTTGACTGGGTTCATCCGATTAGGCGCCGGTCTCGTTCCTCAATTTTGGGGCGTGACAAGAACTTAAAACATATACCTCGAGAGCAGAATAGTGAGTCTGACGCCCTCGCAAATTCTGGGTCGTCTGTCGAGGAGGATGATGTACTCCTCAGAGCCGTTGTCCAGTTAACAAGGTCGTTGATCGAAGACGGCCAAGCCAAAACCAACTCCACCAACCTAACCTAGGATTGGAGACACAAATACATAAACTATTTGAAGGACGGAAAGATGTTTGGAGACGCGAAGGAATCAAGAGCCCTACGGACCAAGGCAACCTGATTCTCGCTCGACAAAAAAAACACTCTCTACAAGAGGACCTTTGACGGACCCCTGGCGGTATGCCAGGGGCAGGTGACATAGAGTACGTGCTTTGGGATATCCAAGAGGGAACCTGCGGGAACCACTCTAGCACTGAATCCTTAGTCCGAAAGGTGATCCGAGCAGGTTATTACTGGGACAGTATGGAAAAATCCGCTAAGGAGGTCGTCCGGAAATGCGACAAATGTCAAAGGTTCACGCCCATGATCCACCAACCCGGCGAACAATTGCATTTGGTCTTGTCACCATGGTCGTTCATGAAATGAGGGATGTATATCGTCGTACCACTACCAACGACACCAGGTAAAGCCAGCTTTATTCTGTTTATGACTGACTATTATTCTAAATGGGTGGAAGCGCATGCGTTCTAGAAGATAAGAGAAAACGAAGTTATCAACTTTATAATGGACCATATCCTATGCGGATGCGGGATCCCCTCCTAGATAACCTACGATAACTGAAAGCAGTTCATAGGGGGGCAAAGTAAAAAAGTTACTCGAGGACCACAAAATCAAAAGGATCCTATCAACGCCCTACCACGCCTGCACTAACGGCCAGGCCGAATCCACGTACAAAACTATTATTCAGAACTTGAAGAAGAAGCAGGAAAGAGCAAAAGGCAGATGGAGGGAAATGTTGCCCGAAGTCTTGTGGGCATATCGAACCATTCCCAAATCAAGCACAGGGGAGGCGTCGTTCTCTCTGGTATATGGGTCCGAAGCTCTAATACCAGTCGAAGCGTGGGAACCGATCGCCATATTCCAGCATGCTACGGAGGATTCAAATAATGAGGCCATGACCTTGGCCCTCGAATTACTTGATGAGAAACGGGAGACTTCATTGGTCCGGATGGCCACACAAAAACAAAGGATCCAGAGATACTATAACAAGAGAGCAAACATTTGACACTTTGGAGTCGGGGTCTTAGTCCTATGAAACGTCACTTTGAACACTCGAAACCCTAATGAGGGGAAGCTAGGCCAAGCTGGAAAGGGTCGCACCGTGTCCTATGAGTAATTGGCAAAGGATCATACAAGCTCGGCACCATGGAAGTCAAACAACTCCTGAACAATTGGAACATATCCATGCTCAAACACTACTATTGCTGAGGTAATCCTACGACCCCGTCTCTTTTCATTTTCCCAAAAGCTGATCTCCTGCAGACATCCGCCGGAAGACACCAGCACATTCGCCAGTTTCAAAGAGCACCTGGATCTACAGATGCATTGCACTCTTTTCCTTCGATCGGGTTTTTTCCTCCCAAAGAAGGGTTTTTTACCGACAAGGTTTTTAACGAGGAAACATTTATGCGTCCGCCGGAAAGAAATTATACAGGCATTCAAGGCTTCTCTCTAAGAAACCCCAACCACTAGTGGGCATTGCCACGGGATCTTGCCCCCACGAAACAAGTCAAAATAAGCCGAAGAGGGTTTAGGCATGAAAATGTTGTATCGGGCCAAACTGTCAAGTGAACCGTGCTCGCATATGAGGATCGAGCCCTCGACGGCAAAAACGTGTATGCTTGTAACAAATAATAAAAGGGGTACTTTATCATCAAGCGCTTCACTAAATCTAATAACGGCTATCACTAACACTCAAATTATCAAGATCCGAGGCCGTAAGGTCCCAAGCGGGTAACCTCGAGTGTATCCAAAAGCTGTAAGTCCTACGGGCATGACCAAGATCGCAAGGCCTCAAGTGGGTGTATTTAAATAACAAGACGCGGTCCCGACTTCAAAGCCAAGGCTATATATTCAAACTTATAAGACCCCTAAAAAGGCATACCCTCGAATGTAGATGCCAAGGATACGATACTCGGGACTAAAGGGATCCATCCAAACAGGACGACTTCGGTCAATGGGCTCCAGCCCAACAACAATAAGCGATTAGGGGACGCCCGACTATCGCATTGAAATCAAATCCTCCAAAATTATTTCGGAAAGAACCGGTTAAAATCATGTTGCCTTTAGTGTAAGCAAGATCTTCGAACATTTTCATGTCGGCTCGTAAGAAAGAGTTTCGAAATTGTTCATGTCGGTTGGTAAGAAAGAGTTTCGAACATTTTCATATCGATTCGTAAGAAAGAGTTTTGAACATTTTCATGTCGGCTCGTAAGAAAGAGTTTCGAACATTTTCATGTCGGCTCATAAGAAAGAGCTTCGAACATTTTCATGTGGCTCGTAAGAAAGCGTTTCAAACATTTTCATGTCGGCTAGCAAGGCAAAGCCTCCCGAGGCGCCCATTCATCACGATTTGTAATCGAGGTTCTTTTGGGTCGTCGAAGAGTCGGGCGAATGCAAAAAACTTCAAATAAATCTTTAAGAAATGGAAAATATAGCCATGCTAAAGGTTGGTTCAAATTAATTCAAAAGAAACCCAAGGGTGGATAACCTCGAGCAGAAACCTGATTGGAAGACTAAACCCGGGACAGGTTAAATTAAAACTCGCCTAAGAGCCTTAAAGCCAGCGCAAAGGGCCCATGGGCTAACTCAAAACCTGGAGGGTCGATGAAGTCCAAGTCATAACTCGGCTTGGGGACTGAGTCCGAAATTATTAACTAAAGGTCCCCTACGAGTCTTAAAGTCAGCATGAAAGGCCCACAGGCTAATTTGAAACTTTAAGGGTCGATGAGCTCAAGCCGTAGCTCGGCTCGAAGAATGATGCCTAGAAACTACCCGGATCCAAGCAGGCCCTCATTCGAAAATAATTTATTAAGCCTCGGGGCTATTCTTATTTTTTTCGACCGTGAGTAAATGTCGGCTCGATCCTTTATGACTAGAATGCTCACTCGGAAGCCATCTTCAAAATTCTCTGAGGTGCCTAAATCAGGAAAAGGTTTTTACTCAAGGATTGTCAGCAGACCATATATGATACGTAGAAATCGAGGTCCGATCCTCACCGAATTAAAAGTAACCAAAGGTCGGGCAAAGGGTTCAAAGTTTTAAGGAGCATAGTATTGGCCATGCTGAAGGCCTGATATTCGGGCCAACCATACACGCTAATTTTTATAAACAGAAGACAGAACAAAATCCGGTATCGAACCAAAGAAAAAATAAGGAGTTTCTTATATTAATAGGAGATGTTTACAGGGCCCGCAATGGGATCTTTATGCAACGACAAAGAAGCGCGAAACAACAAAAGCCTAATCTACAGACAAAGGCCTATACTCGAGGGACACACCCTTGAGGATCTCCTCACAAGGAACCTCATTTCAACCTCTCCAAGAAGCGTATTCGGGCCTTTCTCTTTTCAAAACGGCAATAGACAAACAACATGTTGCTCCGCCTCCTAGAAGCTTCCGCTTTTGGTGGGCTCGCCAGCACCACTATTGGGAAGCCACTTTGTAGGACATCGAACTAGTGTGGGATGCAAAAGCCAGTATATATTGTTTCTTAGCCTCCCGGGAGGCAAGAAAGGCGAGGTAACACATCCGGTTGAAGTTAAGGGAGATGAGCAGCAATATAGGTCATTCAGACCTTCTGTCACGAAAGGCACTCGATGCCATTCTCTCATCTCCTCGGGCCGATAGCAACAGTAACAACAGCAACAACAACAACAACAACAAAATATAACCCTTATTAGTAGAGGAGGACTTTGAGAAGGAGGGTATGGCCAGGACCGAAGGGCCACTGCCAAATAACTTTGCAAACATAGTTATGCGCCATAAAGACAGGAAAATAGAGATGAATGTGAAGAAGGAAAAAGATCATAGGCTGCTGAAGTAAGGATGAATGAAGTTTTAGATCAGGCGACCCCCTATTTATAAAAGTTGACAACTTTACTAGCTACGCAATCAATGCTTTTGGGGAGATCAATCGGCGGCGCAATCATCACCCTCCTTGAAAAAAAGAAGCAACAGTGCAATCAATGCTCCTGAAAAGACGATCTGACGGGACGTTTCTGATCTCTTGATAAGCTTGTGTCATGAGTATGACGTTAGCATGAAGAGACTCGGAAGGATTCGCATCAAGGCGTTTCTTATCATTTCATTATAAGAAAGTGAGGACTATATGTGTACGGCTAAAATTGGGAAGGCCAATTTTATGTTTATTATAATGGCTTGTTTGTATAAGGTCCCAAGTGTGGCCCGAGGTCCGACCTCGAGCCTCCCCCGCATTAGGCTTCGAGGTAGTGTGAGATCAGGGTTGGAATGAGGAAACAACACGTAGACTGATGTAGACAGCTCTACAACAAAGTACGAATTCGTACTTAGACATTAACTAGCTGAATCGGTCAAGATCTTTATAATAAATGTTAATCTACAATATTGGGATCCCCCTTCTTAAATTAAAGGGACCCTAGTCATTTTGTAAGAGACACACATTAATACAAGGCACAAGAACATTCTCTGCTTTACCTTAACATTCTCTATTTCTCTCTATTAGCTCATTTACTCGCATTTATTGCTTTCATTTACCGTTCTTCATAAATAGCTCATTATTGATCATAAATAGCACACCACGAGGCCTATTAATCTGTTACAGCTTCACTGACCATTCGACATCGGCTCCGAGCCCCGGTCTAAAAGACCCTCGAGGCTAGTATCGAGCCTTCGATTTAAGGCGCTCCCGTTTTCTTTTGTTCAGCTTTCTAACTGTTTTCGCTCTATTATATCCTAACACACTTAATATCAACAACTTAATAACTGGTACTAAGATAAATCACATATATTTAGAATCACCTAATCAAATATAATTGTAATTACTATTTTTTCGGTAAACAACTCATGAGTGTCAGACCTCAACTGATGAAGTGAATGTTGTGGGGAATTACAACTTTAATTCAATGAGTTAGAGACACCCCGATTTTTAATGGAATTAACCTGGAGGTACAGCAAATGCGTGGCAATAGAATAATCATATACCCCCTGGACAAAGAGTTCCAGTTTTCCAAAATCAGTAAAAACAGCAATTTCAACCTCAACAACCCATTCAGTCTGGCTTATAAGATCTCATGAAGTCCTTCATTCAGAAAACTTTTGAGAAGCTTGAAATTCATAGCGCAGCTATAAGGGAACACGGAGCAGCTATCAAGGAAATAAGTGTTGGTATTCAAAATCGAGAGAGACAAGTGGGACAAATTACAATAATATTATCTGAAAGGATCCCAGGTACTCTGCCAGATGATTGAAAGAAACCTCAACGGAATAGTGAATGTTGTAACTCTGAGAAGCGGGAAAGTATTGAAAGAGCCCACCCCAGTCCAAAAAGATATGATATCTGAAAAAGAAAGTGGGGAGCAGCTGGAAAATAAAGTTGATAAGAGGAAGGCAGGAAGGTGTTGATACCCAATTTTTCCCTTATATTTTTTCAAATAATACAAGTACTTTCAAAATATCACTTTTGCATCATAATTTAATCAGAGTCATATGAGCATTTTCTATAATGTTCCATATTTTTAGAGCTTTAAAATTAATTTTCTTGCATTTAAATTACTTAATTATTTATTAAGTATCTTTTACAATTATTTTTGCTATTTCTTTTATCATTCCTTCTCTCACTTCTTGAAGACTTTCTTTTTCATTGAATAGCGTGATGACTTAATCATCCAAATTTATTATTTACACCCACATGTACGTTATAACATTTTACTTCATTTCATAAAATTATATTTCCATTTTTGAGCCACTTACGCAATTTTGCGATAATAGGCTATATTTTACAATTAATATCATTTATCATTTTATTTCAGGTTCATACTAATTTATAAATATTTTATAATATTCAAATATTATTTTATAATATTAAGCTTCATAAATAATAATTTATATTTATTTATTTAGATATTTTATTAAATTGTTTTCCTCATAATTTCTTTTATTTAAAATCTGGCCCAAAAACTAGGCCAATTTTCGAACCAAAAACTGGCCCAAAACCCTCACAGCCCAAAAAAGGACGTCCCTTTTACCCATCCCGGACGAACCCCTTCAAATAATCCGCCCCACTCTCCGTTTGATCTTGGTCGTTGATCTCAAATGATCAACAACCAATAATAAATCTACCCATCTCCTTATATTCCCACAACCCCAAACCCTAGACCCTATTTGGCATTTCTGCCACCTTCAAACACTCCCTTATTCTCCCAAACCTAAACCCTAGCCGACCAAGGCGAGCCTTATATGCATCCATACGCGGATTTACTTGCTCTTGTTACCATTACTCGTTTTATCGTAACGACACACCTATGGCAAGCCAAGTTTGGCTTTGATTCTATGGTTTTGGGTGCGATTGTGGTTCTATACACCTAAGAAGAGAAAATTTCTCTTGTATATGGTATATCTCCAGTGATTCTGTCGTGATTGAGGCTTGTGAATGACTTGCCCTAAATCCGACCCAACTAGGGTTTGGATTCTTTTTTTTTCTTTTACCGGTTCTATTACTGATTACATGTGATCTTTTCTTTCTTTATTTACGTTTTTTGATTATTTTTCCATGTTTGTTCATCCTAATCTTCCACTATATAAATCCTCCCCCCAGATCCCTTTTTGGACGGACCTTAGCCACTAAAATTCACTAATGTTCCTCTCTCTTATTCTCTCATTATATACCATTATGAAATTTGAGACCTTGGCCGGCTAAAATCCAAGGCCACCGGAAATTCAATTTTTGCTCTTTCTTAGCACGAGCACAACCCGGAGTTCCCTTGAAACCCTTCGGAACTCCGACACACTGATATTTTAGGAGTCTTTCTGTTTAGTGCTAGTTGATTTGTTGCTTGAACTTAATTTACTTGTTCGTTTAATTTGTTGTTGCTGAGTACCTTCACTCTCGCAATTCCATTCTTAGTTGTGGTCCGATGTTTGTTCGAATTTTCTGAACCTATGTGATCACAATATGTAATACCTTTGTTTGCAATCCTATCTATCTCGCAGTTAGACTGTAGTCCTTTATTCTTTAACATCTAAACTTGCCTCAATCCTGCACTTGGATATGTGCCGTTATGTGTAACTCTGACCATCTTGAACCAACTTAGTCTACTATATTATGCATACATGAGTTTACTATACATGTTTCTTGCCCATATTCATGCATTGTTCTGAATTATTGTGTTAAAGCTCTTGAGATACTAATTCATGCCCAAATTTTGTTTGATTGTACTTCTCTATACTAAGCCATTCATGCATAAATCGCTACTTGCTCACTTTTATAAAATGATCATATCTATAAGAATTTTGAACCTTTCAGACAAGCATGCAGCTCTTCCATTACCTCAATCTTTAGTATAGTTGCCTACTTTACTATCTTGTTCTATAGACCTATGCCTTCCAGTGCTAGGTTTATTCAAGTTCAATGCCTAGGGAACCTTTTATGTGCATAAATGAACCTGCTATATGTGATTAGTTTGCGTTAGGTACTTTCTTACTGATTAGTTGCGGTGCTGAGTTTTTGATATTATTAACCCTAGGTTTCTTTAATATGTTTCCTTCTTAACACTCATACTTGCCCTGAATTGGCCTACAATTCTTAGTTGTGTCCCGCCTTGCATTCTCGTGTTGTTCTCGGGAAGATTGTTGGGGTATTTATCCCAAGAGGCGTATATTAAGGAGTTTATTATTTAAAATTAGTTTACTAATTCGAAAGCCCCATGCACATGCTCATTCTGTGTGATTATGAAGTCCCTGTGCATGTGTACTCTTCGACTTGCTAGGCATCATCCTTTGTGTGATACTTAGAAGGTCTTCATGCTGATGATTGTAATAATCGGAACCCCCTATGCATGTGCCCTTGCCTGAACTATAATTCACCTGATTGATATTATGTCCATGTTCCTGTTGTTTGTTAATAGGTAAGCAAGACAATTGTCTTCATGTTTGGGTCTTGGCTTATTGGTCCATGTGTATGTTATTGGATCTGAACATTGTTCAAACATGCTCGTAAGTTTGGTGTTGGGACTATCGGATACGCAAAGGTAAGGCTGGGAAGTTCCTAAAGGCACTGTGGGTTATTTTGTAATTGAGTTGGACCGGTAATTGTTGTATTTGAGCTTGAAATTACCTTATTAAGTATGTAATCGTTCTATATTTCTATTTTTGGGCCTGTAATAATCTATAACAATGAATGATGGGGAGAATAATGGAAAAAGGGTGTTGGGATACTTTAAGCTTTGCATGAATGGGTAGATAACATGATTATAGAGTCTAACATGCATGTTTGCTACTTTGTTCGATGTGCCTATTTCTATACACTAATAGAGATCATGCCTATATGGATTCAAACACTTCACCTACTCAACTTCTCTAATTCCCACACATTATCAGAAGCATGAGTATAAGTTCTTTACTTGTTCACATGTATATGCGTTATTAGATAGCATGCCTATAGGATCATATTAATATATTCCTTTGCTAATACTCATGTAGATATCATGTCTATAAGGAGAAAATTGATTAACTAATCGACTGCTTTTGTTGTCTTATTACTCTGCCCACCTAGATAACATGCCTATAGGAATAAGCACGAAACATTTGTGTTCAAATACCAACTATTAGAAGAACCTAGCTATAAATACTGCTACTGGCTTAAAAAGCTTGCCAATAGGATGAAACAAGAGTAATCCTGAGTTTTCCAATGGTCTTTCATTGCCCCGTTGCGCTAATCACTTAGCAATAATATATATAGCTTTTCATAACTTGTAATCTGTAATCTCAATAATCGGAATAGCAGCACTACCCATGAGATATTCTTAAACTGTACGGTCACTTAGAAGCCATGCCTATAGGTTTTAAACAACACCTCGATTCTGAAATTGCCTACTGGATAATATGAAATCTACATGTGTGCATTTTTTTTATGTATGGAGGCTAACTTGGGCCATTAATTATCTTTACGTGAAGTCCTATCTGTTTTAAATGTCTCTTAATTTTATCATTTTTTATCAACCTAAGTAAAGTCTAGAACCACCCAAATAGAAGGTCCAAAGCCTCATGGATCATAGGCATGGGACGGGTAGCGCACACATCTGGTACGACTTAGAATTGAATTAGAACGCTTTTAGGTAAACAACTTTAACATAGTAATCAGGTAGTAGGAGATGATAGTCTATGATCGCTGAATAATATGAGCAACTCCTACCTAAAGGAAGTTACGAAGTATTATTTATGTTGCACGTGGTGATCTTTTCGGCTAAAAAACATAGGACCCCCCTTTTATTTATATACTTGATATCTACACTTAGTCATTTAATATAGACCAATGTATTTGTAACCTTGTAATCATTAAGATTTGTACCAATTCCTATGTCTTATGACAAGACTCTTCGACTTCTATATTTCCCTTTGTTTATTTGATCACCTTGCCTAATTACATAATCCACATAGTTCAAAGTTCGATTGGGACCCACATTTGTGGACCTCGAAGAGTGTCTAACACCTTTACTTTGAGGTAATTTGATCCCTTACCCGATCTTTGGTGGCGTTTACTAGCCAAACAGAGTTATTTGCAAATAGGTGCCCTAAAGCACAATAAATATTGTTAGGTGGAGACTCTTCTCTTTTAATACCTCATTTAAAAGAGTTGTCACGCATCAAAACCCGTTTTTGCAATAATACGGGGCACAATAGAAGGAAATTGAGAAAATGAAGGAAGAGAATTCGATAAGGGAAGAATCTAATGAAGAGAGCAAGTGCATGCCTGCTTTACCGTTTCCCCAAAAGCTTTATAGAGAAAAGTTGGACAAGCAATTTGAGAGATTTCTGGATATGTTGAAGTATGTTAATGTATATTTGTCATTCACAGAGGTGCTCTCCCGAATGCCAGCTTATGCTAAATTCTTGAAAGAGATACTTACAAAGAATAGGAAGATAGAGAAGCTCACATAGCATTGCAGTGCAATCTTGCAAAACAAACTCCCATCAAATTGTGGAGACCCAGAGAGTTTCACTATTCCTTGCTCTTTAAGCACTATTAAATTTGATAAGTCTTTATGTGATTCGGGTGCCTCAATTAATCTAATTCCTTGTCTATTTACAAGAAACTAGATAATGAGATTGGAGATATAAGGTCAGCACCAATATCTTTGTAGTTGGCTGATCAAACGACTCTAATACCCTAGGGGATAGTGGAAGATGTTTTAGTTCGGGTAGATAAGTTTGTGTTTCCAGTAGATTTTATAGTGGTGAATATGGAGGTGAATGAGTAGGCCCCCTTATCTTAGGAAGACCAATCGTAGAAACGGTTAGAGCAATTATAGATATACACAAGAGAATACGCATGCTTAGAGCGGGTGAGCAGACTGTGACTTTTGAGATGAAAATGTAGAAACATGGGTGGAAAAGGAGAATCTAGATGAAAATGTTGAGTGGAAAGTGAAGAGTTCAAAGAGAAAGTTGCACTGGGTGAGTAACAAAAGTGTGGGGTGTACCCCAAAAAAGGATGAGAAAAAGTTGTCTTCACGGATGTGTGCATTGGTTCGGGCGCATGGAATGGAGCCCAGTTTCGACTCATACCCTGATTAAATATTCAGGAAATTTTCCTTTTCCTTATGTGTTTAAATTGTGTGTTAGAGAATGAAAAATTGAAAACGCCATAAAAACAGAAATTGTTTCAAGTATTCTCGACAGTGGATATCATTCGACAGGTTTCTTGAGGGATTAAAGTCAAAGAAAAATACAAAAAGATTTTCTTTTGTAGTTAGTGATAATTTTCCTTTGGTTTTTCTTTGTGTCGCGGTTATTTTCCTTGTTTGAAGCAAGTGTACTTAGTTTTTATTTTTAGAATTGTAGGAAACCTTGTGTGATGGTTTGATTTGGCGACAATTTCTCTTGACTTTATTATGCCTTGAGAATAGTGAGTACTTTAGTTATGACGCTTAGGCTCAGTTTTTTACTCTTGCATAAGTACCTTAAATTGTATGATCTTAACTTTTCTTAACTGCTTTGGCCAGAGTGTCTTGATAGTCCAATCTTGAGTTAGTTATGTGTCATGTGTGTGTGAGGTTTTGGTGTAATCTATGCATTGCATTTGATGTCTAGAACATGTCCCGTGTGTTTTTAAAGTGAAATAGTAGTTTTATTCAATCTTGGAAATGATATAGGCATTTCTTTGTTCAGCCAGTTACATGTTTCTACCCACCTAATTGTTGGGTATCTTAGTTAACCCCTTTGAGTATGTAATCCTATTTCTTTGGTAACCAAATTACATGCCTTTACTATTTGCTTGAGTTGACCATCTGTTTGAACCATTTACCTCTTGTGGGCACTTAAAATTGTTATGAACTTTTTAAAAGTTGAAGTGTGGGATGACTGGTTTGGCTTTTGAGAGGAACTAATGAAATAAGGGAGAAGGTGTGCTATTTTGAAAAAATAACAGTCACTTGAAGTGTAGTTTGATTTCTCAAGGACGAGCAATGGTTTAAGTTTGGTTGTGTTGATGGTAGGCTATAATCTCGTATTTTAGTTACTAATAGAACGTTAATTGAGTTTGTGCTTTAATCATTAGTGTTGTGCACTTATTGTGTGTTTTATGCCTCGTAGGAGTGTTTTCGAGTGATGTAGATGTTATGGAGCTAATTCGAGTGATTTGAAGTCTGAATAAAAGCCCAAGGGATTAAGTCGGGATCATGTTCGGAGGTCGAGGACTAAATCTGGATATCCAAATCGAAGCAAAGTCCGTACTTTGAAAAAATCTCACTAATGTGATGCACTGCGTGTCGCGCTAGTGCAAATTCATGTTTCTATCAGAATCAACTCTCTAGATTACCCATTAATGCCCTGTATAGCGCGTTGCCCCATGCGGCGTGTCTGTGAGATTTTTACGGAGTATTTATCCTATTCCACACTGGAGAATGTGTTTTTGTCTAGGGACACATCTAAGACCTAAGGAGCTAAGGAGGAGATGGAGAAGCGAAAGCACAAGGAATTTATCATTCAATCCTCACTCAAGACATGAGTTTGGATTGTTTTGTGTTTTCCCTATAAATGTGATGAATTACTCCATATCTATTGAGCAGTTCTCTTTAGGGATTTATGGATTTTGTGTATTGATATTTGTTTGTAAGTATTAACTGTAGTTTTTATGTATAGAATCGTTTTGGGTGTTTTAATTGTTGCATCAATATTCAAATGCTCATGTAATCGAGAGAGGATTAACTTGTGATATCTTTGCATTATTTTGTTGGTTGAGTTCATTAATTCTTCTTAGTAATCGAAAGAGGCTAGTTGAAGAATTGATTGAACCGAGTTAGGAGGATAATTGGAAGAGGCAATTTTAATTGTGCAGACTGCAGAAATCTGGTTGCGGCAGCACATTAGCCAATTATCTATCATCAGAGAGTTGGAATTTTTGGGTTTCAGAGGTGTGACCGCAAGTCTAATTTCCCGGACCGCACTATTTTTCTGCGGTCGCACCACAAATGTGTTGTCCACAAGTCCCCATTTGCGTCCGCAAGTGAAATTGTGCGGACCGCAGATAACTTTCCATGTAAGCATGATCTAAATATACACCCTCATTGTGTCCTATGTTTTATCCTTTACTTGCATGTCTCTTGTGCTTGTTTGAACATTGAATTGCAACTAAAAATCCCCTTTGCTTGATAAACACAATGGTTCGATCCAAAAGGCGAGGCGCCACTCCAAAAGGCGGAGGTGAACCCTCTCGAGGTCGAGGCAAAAATGCCTTTCGCCTAAGCCAGCAAAAGAAAATAAAAAATAAAGCACCAGCAGGCAGTGGGAGAGGTGCAGACCTCTCCGAGACCAAATCATATGTCCCGTCTAGGGAAGTGTCAAAGGGCACTGAACCTCTGTTCAGGAGCAGTCGTCCATACAGTCGAGGCCGCATGGGAGATACCAGCTCAGAGCAAGCCGTCCTCATCTCATAGCACTTCTGAGTGATGGGAGAGTGTTAGTCATGCTTTTGATCCATCGGCTACACCAGTTCCTGAGGCACATGTTCTGTATCGGTTCATGACATACCTGATAATGGCAGAGGGGGTGTGATACGCTCAATTTACACCTTAAAAGAATGTAAGCGATCGTTGTCAAATATAGTAACCCAACAAGGTTGGGGTCGAATCCCACAGAGAACAATATGAGGGCGTTTAGGAATGCTAGAGAATTATCACTTATCGTGCAGTGCCAAACAAATATGATTTTGGGTTTTTGATAATTGTTTATAACTAAATGCGAAAATATAAACTAACCTAGAAAGCAATTAAAATGATCGATGGCAACAAGTATCGATGCTTCGGGTATTACACTCGAGTAACGATCCAATGTATTTCACGATTTTACAAATATGAGCGGGTAATGTTAATTAGCCACGGATAACATTTCTTAATTAGCTTTTCCCAAAGACTAACAAGACTTCCTAATTGAATTATCCCTAACCCAATTAGGAGATTAAGCACTTCCGAGTTTGGCTACAAGTAGTTCAATCCTATCCCTAGGTAGAATCTATAAAATGAGGGTTAAATCCTCAAGTTCTTGTTAATTAATCTTTCCCAACCCCAAATAATCTTTTCCAAAACTAATTCGGAGTTAATGGGCGAGTCCTAGGGTTAGCTAATCCCTTTGGAAACATTAAAGAACAAGAATAATTAAAATAACAAACACCCACTTCACAAATATATGAAAATCATTCAATACATAAGCACAACAAGGTATTTAATCCACACTTTAAACATGAATATTCCCATATTTCCATAAACCCTATTCAAGTGTTGGAAAAATACTACACACTTAGATATACAATACAAAACAAGGAAATGAACACAAATGGGTAAAGAAAACTTCACCACAATGTCGAAATCAACAATTCCCAAGTGTGTGTGCAAACCCACAAATCAATACTTGTTATCCTCTACTCAAAATATATTTACAAGGCTGAAGAAATGCCCAAAAATCGATCTCTAATGGATAAAAATTGAGTTCCAATCCCCATGTAAGAGAATGCCAAGATGTGCCTTTAATAGTGGGTCAAAATTCGGGTGAAAAGAGGACAAAAACACCCCTGTCGGACTGATATGCGATCGCATCCCTGTCGCATATCAGGGATGCGATTCGCATCTTCACTCTTTCCGTCGCACATCAAAACCCTAGGTCCCAGAGGGTCGTCGCATTTGAGATATGCGGTCCGCATTAGTGATATGCGATCGCATTCGTGCGTCGCATTTACAATGTAGCTTCAGGCATCAGATGGTGATGCGGCTCAAATGCGAACCGCATTTGCGATATGCGATCGCATATTCGACCGCATTTCACTCATTAAACTCGACTCATCTTTCTGTTGCGGTATGCGATCTTCTGGGCTCGAAATGCGATTCGCATGTTGCATATGCGATCGCATTCGGCCATTGCTCCCCTCTTTTCTCTTCTTTACTCTCTTTTTGCTCAATTTCACTCCAATTTGACCTTAACCACTTCATGGCATCATTTTCCTGCAAATAGAGCAATTACACACTAAAAACGACCTCAAGTTATCATTTAACAATACAAAATCTAATGAGAAAAGGCTAAAATGAGTGGTGAAATCACCACTCATCAGGGTGATGCCACTACAGTAGGGTTGGAGAGATCAAAGAAGAAGGAGGTTTGGGAGGATAACTTTGCCAACCTGGCCGCCTTCACCAGTTTTCGTTTCTAGTCGCAAGCAAAGCCGCTAACTCTTGAGACACAGTTTTTGTTAAAGAATTTGAAAAGGTACAACCCGACCATATTGAGACAGTTCCGGGAACAAAAGGGGTGGATGTGGTTCACACATATTGTAGTGGATTCCAAACAATATCTTGTCCGTGAATTGTATGCCAATGTGGCTCACATAAAAAAGGGGACGGACGTAACCAAAGTAACCTGAAGGTGAGGTTTGATCAGTATACACTCAACACATACTTAGGCTTTGAGGATATTGAATCAAAGGAGTATTTGGAGAAGTGGGCACTAGGGGAGGAAGTCCGGCCTTGGTTAGGTGAGAATCTACCACCACCAGGGTCACAACCACCATGGATTGCTTCTGAAGTTCCTATCCAAAAAACACTCAATGTTTTGAGGTGAATGGGTGGCAGATATTTGTGTGCATCAATTTGGATCAGTGCCAGAATGAAACTCACCTTCCTATTCCTCAAACAGTTCTTGCGGAATCTGCTATGGACGGGTACCCAATAAATGTGGGTGATGTGATGTCAGCCAACATCTCAGTGATAGCACGGCAGGATAACTCGTCCTCCTTTTACCCAACACTATTACAGAATCTCTTACCGATGCAAAGGTAGAGCCAAGGGATTTTGATAAAAAATGTGAAGTCGAAGAAGCCTTTTGATTGGTATTCACTGATGGATGCAAGCAACCCCAAGAAGAAAGTTCAGCCTCCTACTGATCTCTTCTAATTTCACACCTCAATTCGAGGTTATGAAAATGGTCGATGCAATAGTAATACCCAACAAGACTAGGGGTCAAATTTTGCAGGGACCTATATGTATGAGAGTTAGTAGCATATATCGTCGCGTGTGATTTTGTATCTAAATTTGCACTTCCACATAATTTGGTTGTTTTAAAGTCTAAATTTAAACTGCGATTCCAGTTTAAGAAATAAAACTAGAAGATTTTCTAATGTTATAAAAGGCCTAAAGCTATGACTTTTCCCTAGGATTTTGCCTAATGGGTTATAAACTTTAAAGCTTGTTTTATTGGTTGGGGTATAAATGCTAAATTACCCACTCAACACATCTCGATCGTAGAGTGAGTTTGCCCAATTTGGCTCTCAAGTCCAGATGGGTATCGAACAAAACGGTTAATAAAAAGCTCAAGTCGAGTTTTACTATCTCTAGGTTCAACCATTTAATTGGGCTTATGAATCTCTCGATTCACCCAATTTATTGTTAGCCAAGTTTTCCTAGACTAAGTCTCTCTTTCTCAAGCAGAGACCAAGTCAAATAGGCATGAACTAATGTTTTCAACTATTAATTCCCCAAAAAAAAAAGCAAGAACAAGGCTAAATAAACACTTAACCATAAACAAGAAATAAATTAAACACCCATTAAGTTTACACACTAGGGTTGGGTCACAACTCTAGTAAAACTCTAGCTACTCATGCTTAAAATGGAAGAAATGGGAGAAACAATTATAATTAAACCCATATTGGTAATTAAATTGATAAAAATCTATGTTCAAATAGCTCAAAATAGTAAAAAAACTAAAATTTTATAATTAAACTCACTTCTTCGATGCATGTGACTTCCGCATCTTCTTCACTTCATTTTCCAATTCTCCAATCATGAACCCATGTTGTACCAGAGTGGCCATAATAGTGTTATGATTATCTAGGATCTTCTTCCGGGTTTCTTCAATTGTGGGAGGAATTTGGGGTGCCGGAATAGATGATTGTGCTACAACATTACCATATATGTCAAATAGCTTTGCAGTAGCTGTCAGCATCCAATTGTTGAGGCTCGCTAGTGTGTGCAAGACTCACAGCGCAATGATTGGAGCAAAGGGCATAGGCATCGGCTTCATAGCCGACGTGGAAGGCACAGAGGCTAAAGGTGGAGGCATGGCGGCTACACTAGCTGAAGGCTCTGTTGAACTGGAAGTAATATCTACTGACTATGCAGTTACCACCGATGGCTCATCAGACTGGCCTACGGAAGTAGTTGGCTGACCCTTTCTCATTGGGTTCTTTTGATCCATCAGAGAAAGACTTCTTTGCCCAAACATTTATGTTAAAATCTTTGGGCTCTACTCGTGTATGCGCAAGGTACTCAGTGAGGGTGTTCGGATATGGGTTGGAGGTATAACCCTGCCCGGCGACCACTGACATGTTGGCTGATATCACGACACCCACATTGATTGGGTACTCGACCATAATAGAGGCGAATAGAAATGCCTGTGGAATAGGTAAGTTTGTCTCGTTCTTGCACGGGTCTAGTCTACTGCATACGAAGGTCTGTCATCCCTTCACCTCGAAATTTAGGGAGTTTCGCTGAATAGGAACACCTACAGTGATCCATGGTGGTGGTGGCCCTGGGGCTTCAAGAAGATCAGCTAGCCATGGGCGAGCTGCATCACCCATCGCCAGTTTCTCTAAAATATTTTAGAAGTTCCACATCCTCAAACCCTAAATAGGAGTTCGGAGTGTGCTGCTTAAATCTCACATTCAAATTTCTCACTTTTATCTAGTCCCTTTCTTGATGTGTGCCACATTGGCAGGACCAAATACTCCTTGGCATCCACAACTATCTGGGTTAACCACATCCACCCCTTTCTCTCTCAGAACTGTCTTAACATTGCTGGATTATACTTGTCAAGAGTTTTGAGTTGGAACTGTCACTTAACAGTGAGCGATCTAACTGGACACCACCCGCAGAAGTTATTGAAGGCAGCTAGACTCAAAAATGGTCCACCCGGGCCTCTTTCTTCTTCGACCTCTCAAGGTCGAAAACTGTAGTTTCACCCCCTCGGCCATCTTTAGGAATGTCATCAACTGTAGCTGCTAGTGCCTCGGGGACAGGTGTAGAAGATGGCTCCAAAGCCTAACTGGCACTCTCTTAGACCTCGGAGGTGCTATATGAGGAGGAAGTCTCGTCCCAAAGTTGATAACTTCCATGTGGTTGTGATTGGACAGCATGTTGTTCTTGCACTAAGTCGCCCTCTGGTACTTCCCGAGATGGGGCATACGAACTAGATTTGGAGTGCTATGGATATCTTCCTTGTCCTGCTGTAGATTTCTTGGTGATTATATTTTGGAGGGGGAGGGGTAAAGTTCTTTTGCCACGACCTATGGAAGGCTCACCCCTCCCCTTTGAAGTATCACTACGGCCACGAGATCTAACCCTTTTTTTGTAACAAGCAAAGCAGCAATTAGTTGTAATTCAAATGCACACAGACAGTATCACACAGTGTAGAACATGAGTGCACGGTGGGGAAGTGTGGTCCGCACAATTACAAGTGCGGCCGCAGACTGGGTTGTGCGGACCGCACAATTTGAACTTTTGGCCGCAGAAACGGAGCTTTGGTCCACACAAATTAGAATACGACCCCAGATTTGATGTGTGGTCTCCACAATTATCATTGTCGCTGCACCTTGGATATCCCAAGATGTCAACTCTCTGAAGACAGAGAATAGGTTGTTTTGCGACCGCACACACTTTTCTGCGGCCGTGGTGGAATTTCTGTAGCCCACAATTTAAATTGCGGGATTTAGACTTGACTAAGGAACCCTATTCTGAATTTCTACGGACCGCACAAGATGCCGCATATTTCAAACAAAAGTCGATCAAATTTCCTAGGGTTTTCAATTTTTTCACAAATTCAACACGGTATTAACAATTAAGCATGAAAATCAATTTACCCAATCCACATAAAGCAATTACCAGTTGACCCATTACAGATTAAACCCAACATGGTAGTAAAATTGAAATCTATTGATAAATGGCCTAAAACTGCCTAACCAATTGTAAATTAAACTAAAAATTGAAAGGTTCTATGAGTAATTGAAGCACGCCAGATATGAAAAAGTGCAACTAACTGATCACATATGTGGATGGAGTGTGGTAGATGATTGAAGAGATTATTTCAAAGTTTCACAGTTTAGAGTGCTCAAAGAGGGAAAAAATGTACAGTAGCCTAAGGTTACTATTTATACTTGGACGGGTTGACTTGATGGACAAAGGGGTGAGTGCGGCCGTAGAATTCCTTCTGCGGTCTACACTCTGTTACTTGGGCTAAAAAGCCTTTGTTAATTTGTGGTCTGAAGAATTTTTGGTACAACCGCAGATTTTTTCTACAGACCGCAGATTTTGATGTGCGGCCGCAGATTGGCCATTTCTCTGAGAGATCAAACTTCAAAGACTTTGCATCTTCCATTTCCAAGTTGTGCGGTCCGCGGTGAAATTGTGCGGCCGCAATTGCCTTCTCTTGTAGCACTCACAATTGTGCGGTCTGCACAATACATGTGTGGTCCGTATTTTTTCTACACTTAGCAATTTTCTGAGCATATTTCTTGTAAAGAACACTCATTCCTGCAACACATTGCAAATCCAGTTAGCACAAAATAACACATATCTAAAAAAGAAGAAAAGAACAAGAAAACATTGGTTGCCTCCCAAGAAGCGCCTGATTTAATGTCGTGGCACGACGTAGATTACCATCACTTCAAATGAATAACTGCCACCATGTGGCCATCATCAACTTGTCCCAAATAATGCTTCAGGCGGTGACCATTGACTCGGAATACCTCTTCATTTCCGTTACTCAGGTCAAATGCACCCAAAGGTGCCACACCCACAATTTCAAAGGGACAACTCAATTTGGATTTACGCTTTCCAGGAAACATCTTCAATCGTGAGTTGAACAAAAAAACAAGATCGCCCAATTTGAACTCCTTGTTTCAAATGTATTTGTCATGAAGGTACTTCACTATCTCTTTGTACAAGAATGAACTTGCATATGCATGGTACCAGAACTCATCCAATACATTCAAATATGCAACCCGTAAGTTAGCGGTTGCATCCCAATCAAGATTCAACTTCTTTAAAGCCCACATGGCTTTGTGCTCAAGTTCCACCGGAAGATGAGAATCTTTTCCAAACACCAACTGGTATGGAGACATCCCGATAGGAGTTTTGTAAGCAGTCTGATAAGCCCATAGTGCATCATTAAGATTCTTTGAACAATCCGTCCGTTTAGATTCATTGTTTTAGAGAAGATACTCTTTATCTCCATGTTGGAGACTTCCACTTGACTGCTACCTTGAGAATGGTAGGGATTCGTAACTTTATGAGTAACAGCAAACTTGCTAAGCAAAATGTCAAGGCCTTGTTGCAAAACCGCGACTCCCCGTCGCTTATGATAGCCCGCAAAGTACCAAATCTTGTGAAAATATTATTCTTCAAGAATGCCATCACACTTCTCGCTTCATTGTTGGGTAGAGTAACGGCCTCCACCCGTTTAGACACATACTCAACCGCGACCAAGATATATGTGTTTTAACAAGAACTCACAAAAAGACCTATGAAGTCAATACCCAACACATCAAAGATATCAATCTATAAAATGGTACTAAGAGGCATTTCATTCTTCTTTGATATTCCACCGGCCTGTTGGTATTCATCACATATTTTCACCATATCACTTGCATCCTTCTAGAGAGTGGGCCAATAGAACCACAACTTAGCACTTTAGTCGTCGTTATTTCTCCGCCATATTGACCACCATAAGGCGAAGAATGACAAGCCTCAAGAATAACATTTTTCTCTTCATCCGGAACACATCTTCTAATTACCCCATCAGTGAAAATTCGGAAGAGGTAAGGCTCGTCCCAATAATAATCTTGACAATCTCATTGAGATTCTTCCTTTTATTTGAAAAGAACTCATCCGGAATGATTCCACACACAAGGATGTTCCTAGCTAAAAAAACCATGGCACTTCCTTCATTTAAATAACCAAGAGTTGCTTATCATGGAAGGAGTTATTTATTTCAGGGCCATCATGTGGCCTCCCCTCCTCCTCCAAACGAAAAAAGTGGTCCCTCACTTAATTTCAACTCCTTTTTTTTTATCTTGAATGTCTATATAAAACTCTTGCAACAATAGCACCCATCTAATCAACCTAGATTTTGAATATTTCTTGCTCATGAGATAGTAAAGTGTCGCATGATCCGTATGAACAATAACCTTTGCACCCATCAAGTATGGGAGAAACTTCTCAATTGCAAACACAGTGGCAAGGAGTTCTTTGTCTGTAACAATGTAATTCACTTGGGCATTATTCATGGTCTTACTAGCATAGTAGACCAGATGAAAGATATTGTTGATACGTTGCCCCAAAACTTCTCAAACCGCTACGTCACTAGCATCGCATATGAGCTCAAAAGGAATAATCCAATTATGAGCGGCGATAATGGGAGTAGTGGTCAACTTGAACTTTATCAATTCAAAGGCTCTCATGCAAACATCATTGAAGTGAAATTTAGCATCTTTCTCTAAAATCTTGCACAACATGCTTACCAATTTGAAAAACTCTTTTATGAACCGCCGGTAGAACCCTGCGTGACCCAATAAACTTCTCACGCCTTTCACTGAGGTTGGAGGCGGAATTTTAGATATCACCTTTATCTTTTCCTTTTCGACCTCTATGCCCTTCTTTGCAATTTTATGGCCAAGGACAATGCCTTCCTCGACCATGAAATGGCATTTCTCCTAATTCAACACCAAGTTTGTTTCTTCACACCTATCCAATACTTTATCCAAATTAGCCAAGAAACCATCAAAGGAATCCCCGGCTATAGAAAATTCATCCATGAAGACTTCAAGGTAGTAATCTACCATATCCATAAAGATTGAAATCATACATTGTTGAAAATTTTTCAGTGCATTGTATAAGCCGAATGTCATCCGCTTGAAAGAGAAAGTGACATATGGACAAGTGAAAGTTGTTTTCTCTTGGTCTCCAGGGCAATAACGATTTGGTTGTAGCCCAAATATCCATCTAGAAAGAAATAGAAAGCACAGTCGGCCAACCTATCACGCATTTGGTCAAGGAAGGGGAGTGGAAAATTGTCTTTCCTTATGACTTTGTTTAGCTTCCGATAGTCGATACACACTCTCCACCCGATCAGCGTTTTTGTGGGAATCAACTCGTTCTTGTCATTAGTGACCACTGTTATACTCCCCTTTTCGGGACACATTGCACCAGCGAAGTCCACGAACTGTCGAAAATGGGGTAGACAACCCGGAAATCATACTACTTAATGATCTCATTTTTGACCACATCTTGCATGGCTTCATTTTGTCTCCTTTGTTGTTGAATGGATGGTTTGGAATCTTTCTCCAAGTTAATCTTGTGCATGAAAAATGCGGGGCTTATTCCCCGACTATCCGCCAAGGTCCACCCAATAGATTTCTTTCTCTTGTGGAGCACCAACAATGTAGAATCAACCTGCACGTTCGTCAAACAAGAGAAAAGAATAACCGCAAAGAATAAGGGCCAAGGAATTCATGCCTGGATGTGGAGGCAATGGCTTCAACTCCAAGATAGGAGGCTCTTCAATTACATGCTTTGTAGGAGGAGTTTTCCTATTCTCAAGATCCAAGGAAAGTTTTCGGGGTGCATAATTGTACGACCCCATTCCTTGCAAAGAATTAACACATTCCATGAAGCCATCCATCTCATCATCATCAAAATTGAGCAAGAAGACCTCCATTATATCACACACATTAATCATAGCACTTGTATCATCATAACCACATCGGTCACCAAGTCCACAAAAGAACACACTTCATTTCTATTCGGTTGCCTCATAGATTTGCACACGTGGAAAACCACCTTTTCATCATCCACCTGAAAAGTGAGTTCTCTAGCTTCCACATTAACAAGAGCCATCCATGTAGCGAGGAAAGGTCTACCAAGAATAATTGGCACCTCATAGTCCACTTCACAATCAAGAATAACAAAATCTGCCAGGAGAATGAACTTGTCAACACGAACCAATACATCTTCAATCAGCCCAACGGTCTCTTCATTGTACAATGGGACATTTGTAATCTCATAAGTGTGGGTCATGGTTTTCCAGTTCCCAGTGTCTTGAGAACCGAATAGGGCATCAAATTGATACTCGCCGCAAGATCGCAAAGAGATTTGGCAAACTCGGCACTTCTAATGGTGCAAGAAATTGTGAAAGTATCGGGATCTTCCAACTTAGGAGCCATCGAATGCACAATTGCACTCACTTAGTGAGTGACTTTGATAGTTTCAAAATTCATCGACCATTGTTTTATCACTATGTCCTTCATAAACTTTGCATATCCTGGCATTTTCTCCAAGGCTTCAACTAATGGAACATTTATGGAGAGACTCTTCATCATATCAATGAACTTTTTGAATTGATTCTCACCATTTCTCTTTGCAAGCCTTTGGGGATATAGAGGATGTGACTTAGGCAATGGTGCCTTACCTTTTTTCCCTATTGGTTCTGGTATGTCAATCACGTGATCCCTAAAAGGGTTCACTTCCTCTTGAGTCTTTTCCGCCATGTCATCAATATCAATCCGCACTTCATCATTATCTTTCACTACATCATTCAGGATTTCCTATTCTTATACCATTTTCTCATCATCCACAAGTTTCCTTTGACTTGAGGTGGGTGCATTCCACCTCTTCCACTTCTTTTAGTAATGGCCATGTCATGCCATGTATTTTCCCACCCTTCGGGTTAACCACCGTGTCACTTGGTAATGCCCTTGAGGACGAGAATTTAAATCTTGAGAGATTTGACCCATTTACACTTCTATGTTTCAGATTAGAGTGTTGTGTGAAGCAAATTGGGCATCAGAATTAACATTCTTCTCCATCATTTGCTTAAATATGTTCTCAATACGGCCCATTTCATTATTGGAAGAACTAGGACCATGAGAAGGATGAGAAGTAAATTTTCCATTTAAAGTTGTTCACATATTGGACCTCTTTCTCTTGGTCATTGTAAGAATCACCTTGATCAAATCCTCTATCATCTCGCACAAATTGTCCACTCTTTGTTGCACGTGTGGACTTCTTGTTCTTCTCTTGTTCACCATCATATTTACTCCCTCCATTGCATTGACTTGACTTGGGTTTTGCACTTGTTGAAGTTTAGTCTTTGCCAATTAATTCATGGTGGTTTTCAACTCGGATATGTCTTGTCCACGGTCAACTTTGCCAATTAATTCATGGTGGTTGTCAACTCGGCTATGGCTTGTCCACGGTCATGCAACTATTTGTGAAGAAGAATCACATTTGGATAACCTTGTGGGACATTAGCTCTAGATTTCCATGTCGATGAGGTATCTTCCATCTCAACCAAATTATCACACGCCTCCGCATAAGGCGTAGTAACAAAGTTCCCACTGGCAAGTTGATTAACTACACATTGGTTGGTTGTATTGATCTCCCCAAAAAAAGTTTTTTGAATCATGTTCTCCGTCATATCATTGTTGGGGCACTCTTTCACCATCGTTCTATATCTCTCTCATATATTATGTAGTGGTTCATTGGGCTCTTGCTTGAATGCTAGAATTTCATCCCGAAGAATAGCCATGTGCCTGCGTGAGAAGTACTTTCAAACATATTTCTTCGCTAGTTCATCCCAAGTACGAATGGAATGATTTGGCAAATGTTCTAACCAATCTAAAGCTTTTCCCTATAGAGAGAAGGGAAAAGCCTTAACCTCAAAGCATCCTCAGAGACATTTGTTTGTTTGCTCCCCCCCAACATGTATCTATGAACCCCATCAAGTGTTTATATGCATTTCTACCCGGTGCACCGGTGAAGAACCCTCGTTGCTCCAGAAAAGTGAGCATCACGTTGGTTATTTGGAAGTTTAAGCCATAACACGGGGCAGGACTATAGCACTTGCATACCCTTCATTCGGCAATACCCGGTAAGGAGCCGCTCGTGGTGGAGGTGGGGGTGGAGCGGGTTCATTGCCTTGAGGCGGTCGGCCTCGTCTACTGGCTTAAGGTTCAAGAGGGACCTCATCCATTTGATCATCCTCAACGTCCACATCCCCCACAACTATGTTTCCAAGTTTATTGGTTGCCATGATTGCACCTACAATACTCAACACGTTAGTAACAAGGAAGGAAAAGAAGATATCCCAAAAACATACCTAAATATATAGCTAACCACCATTTTCTTAGATCATCGGAAACGGCACCAAAAATTGATCTCGTCCAATTTCACACCTCAACTCAAGGTTATGAAAACGGCCGATGCAATAGTAATACCGAACAACAGTCGAGGTCAAATTCTGCAGGTCGTTATATGTATGTGAGTTAGTAGTATATATCGTGGCGTGTGAGATTGTATATCTAAATTTGCACTTCCACAGATTTGGGTAGTTTTAAAGTCTAAATTTAAACTATGATTGCAATTTAAGAAACAAAACTAGAAGATTATTTTTGTTGTTTTTCAAATATTATAAAAGGTCTGGCTATGACCTTAACCTAGGTGTTTGCCTAATGGGTTATAAACTTTAAAGCTTCTTTTATTGGCCAAGGTGTATTATAGCTATCAACACTCAATTACCCACTCAATACCTCTTGGTCATAGAGTGATTTTGCTGAATTTGGATTTCTCAAGTCCAAAAGGGTATTGAACCAATTGGTTGATAAAAAGCTCAAGTCAGGTTTTACTATCTCTAGGTTCAACCCTTTAATTGGGCTTATCAATCTCCGATTGACCCAATTTCTTGTTAGCCAAATTTTCCTAGACTAGGTCTCTCTTTCTTAAGTTAAGACCAAGTCAAATAGGCATGAACTAATGTTTGAAACAATTAAGTCCACAAAATAAATAAAGAACAAGTCTTAATAATAAACACCCAACCATAAACAAGCAATAAAGTAAACACCCATTAAGTTTACACACTAGGGTTGGGTCACAACCCTAGTGAAAATCTAGTTGATATTGCTTAAAATGGAAGAAATAGGAGACGTAATGATAATTAAACCCATATTGCTAATTAAATAGATAAAATCTATGTTCAAATAGCTCAAAAAACTAAAAACTACTAAAAAGGGTAAAAGGGAACGACTATTGTAGCGACTAATGTCAAAAGTTGACCTAAAACGTGAAACTCTTCTATTTATACAAGGCTGAAAATTTCAGACAAAAATTTCCTTTCGAAAGTTCTACGGCTACACAATTCCATGTGCCGTGCACGTTTCTTTAGTTTGACAGGATTGAAAGTCTGCGGCCGCATAATTTTTAACTGCGGTCGCACTACAGTCTTTCTCGGTCCGCACTTTGGATAGACTTGAAATGCAAAGTCTCTAAACATTGCTCCTGACCCAGCTTCTGTGGTCGCAAATTTCATGTGCGGACCACACTTTGCACCAATCTCTAACGGATAATGCTTTACAGCCTGTGGTCGCAAATTATATTCTGCGGTTCATATTTCTGAGCTTTTGTCCCTTTTTTTGTCCTTGAGTTCAGACTACTCCTTCTTGAGTTGGATTTCATCTTCGGAGTTCATCTTCCAATATTATTGTTATTATGCACAATTCATAAGTTTTCAGGAACACAAATAAATGATTTTGGACTAAAACGAAAGCTAAAATACGCTAATAAGTATTCAAAATTCCCACTTATCACCTACCACCACAAGCCAATCTAATAAACCACCAGTGGTATTCTTTAAGACAGATGATGTTCCATCCACTTCGGTTGAGCCTTCCTCCATTGCCGCAATGATGCCTCCACCATTATCCACAACCCCTACTATAGCTCATGCCACAACTCCGACCACAGCTCTGAGGCCAGTGCCCATGCCCACTGCCCCACTATCTGCGTTGCGAGTCTCTTAGATATTGGAGAGTCTAAACAACTGGATGCATACATCTACTGCAAAGCAGTCTGACTCATCCAGTACTATTTCAGTGTAGTCCACTTCTCAGGCACCTCAGGCTCCTATCATCTACGAGACACTAAATAAGATTCTGGGGGAATCGGAAGACAATCATGACAACCTTGGTACAAAACGTGTCGGTGATTGAAGAGCTGGGAAAGGAAGTAAAGAAGATGAGGAAGTCCTAGGCCATCAAGAAGTCGGTGGATAAGCTCCGGAGAAAGGTGAACAAAATTGCTACTTTCGGAGACCTTCCCTTTGACATGCTGCTTTATCCGCACCAGTCTTCCCCAGATCCTTCAGCCTCATTTACACCGGTAGCACCAGCTGGCCAATCTAAAGAGCCAGACCTTGTTGCCGACACTGATGAGATAGTGTGTGAGATTTTTGCCAATCCAGCCACACCTAGAGTCGATGATGATGAGATCTAGTTGGTTGATACGGATGGCGATGACATTGTTGGGAACACAGAGTGTCCAAGGAGCCATAGAGAGGTTTCTTCACCTTTTCCTCTTTAACTGTTATTTTGCTAAGCATTGGGGACAATGCTTACTTTTTTTCGGGGGTGGAGTTTATTTGACACATTGTAGACTTTGTCACATTTGGCGTGTAATAACTTGATGATACTTTTTCTTTTTCTTATTTGTATCTAACTATCTTCTCTCTCTACTATTCTTTCTATCTTAAGTGGTTTTGCTCATTAGCTTCTTTATCTTTGTTTTTGCTTATTAGCTTCTTTATCTTTGTTTTTGCTTATTAGCTTCTTTATATTTTCCATATTAAGTCTTGTTTTGCTAAGTTGCTTCCTTTTATGTTTTAGTAGATAATAAGCCTTTGATTTTCTTAAAACTACGGTTCTTTCCAAAGGTAGTAGTTGTGTGAACCGGGTAACTCGTCCCAATGATGGATGGTGTAGCAACCTTTTTAAGGGAATGAGTCTGTTTTGTGTTTAAGTAATAATAGTAGTACTAATGAGTGAAAAGACATAATTATACCATGCTCGAAGAGTCAACCACGCTTCAATTGGCACCAACACACTTAACTACGTAATATGGTTAGAGACAAGGTTTTTAAAAGAAATAGCTTTAGTTAGTGACATTGTGACTCTTGAGTTGACTTTGGTAATCATCGAGTGGTTTAATTGCACCATAGTGATATTTAAACTTGAATATGGTCATTATAGGCTCTCAACTCTATCCTTTTTTACAATCTAATTGCGTGAGGGGTGATATCTATTGTTGCTAGTCCAAGTATCTGTGCGAAGGGTCTAGAACTTGCCCTGAATGAGTTTCAAGGTGAAATCCTAAGTCTTGCTTGGTTTGGGAAGTGATTGTAGGCTCTCCTCGGCCCGTTTGAGCTTTCCAGTTTTCTATTGCCAACGAATGTCGTTATCCTTAGTCAACCCCTTTGAGCCTCTAGCCTTTCTCATTTGATAACCATGTTAGAAGTCGTTACCCATTTTTTTGTGACCCTCTCTTGGCATACGTACATTCCTCAACCCTCTTGTGAAACAAATGGCTTAAAACGTAAGTTTAGGAGGAAAGATGAGGAATTTAAAAAAAGGTATAAAGGCACAACAAGACAAAAGAAATTATCTCTATGAAAAGGGAAGGCAAGAAATGAAAAGAACAATAAAAAAAGAGAAAAATGCAAAAAGTGAATAAGTAGAAGGGTTGATGGATTAAAAAAAAGGTAATGATCCCAAACATTTAGAAATAAAAAAGGGATAAAAAAAAAAATGATCAAGAAACATTGATGTTAAGTCTCTTTAGTCCTCAATGAAGAGAAAGTGCCTCTATGAATTGGCAAGTATGAGCCGAGATGTAACGACCAACCGGTCGTTTGCATATTTGGATCCCGTTCCCTTAAATTAAACCTTCCATAGTGTCTATTCATACTTTATGACTGGCGGGGACGGGTGGTTTGGGATTCGGGAATGGTTTGAATGATTTAGGAACACCTGGTTCTTTAAGGTTGGCATATTTGGCCAAGTTTGACTTCGGTCAACATTTTGAGCCAACGACCTCGGAATCGAGTTCTGACAACTCCACTAGCTATGTATGATGATTTCGAACTTAGGCGTATGTTCGACTCGAGTTTTTGATGACCCGGGAGCATTTCGGCACCCGAAATGGAAATAAGGATTTCCTTATGTTTGAAATTTGGATTGGAACGTGAATTTATGCTATCGAGGTCCAAGCGGAATTTCGGGATCGGGAATATTTCCATATGGTCATTTATGACTTGTCTGCAAAATTTGAAGTCATTTCGAGTTGTATAGGTCAGTTCGGCGCATCGTTATGGAAATCTAGAGTTTGAAAGTCTTAAGTTATGAATTCAGGGGTTTTAGGATGTTATTTTGAGTTTTAGCATTGTTTAGAGTGTTCCGTGGGCTCAAGAAAGTCCGTATAATGATTTGGGACTTGTTGGTATATTTGGGCGGGGGATCGCGTAGGCGCAGGTGCCTCCCAGACCTCGCACGAGGCCAAACACCAGCTAAAAACACTGCTGGTGCAGTTGTAGCTGGTGTGACCGCAGGTGCGGTTGCCCAGCCGCATGTGCGGGACCACTCGTGCAGTCTTAGCCTTGCAGGTGCGCAACTTCCGCAGGTGCGGACCATTTTCTACAGGAGCGGGACCGCAGGTGCGACCCCAAACTCCGCAGGTGCGAACCCAGCTCCCCCGGCCATTTTCCGCGACCGCAGGTGCAGTCCTAGGGTCGCAGGTGCGGAATCCCCTGTAGGCAGCCTGTATTTAAATGTCAAAACTCGGGTTTTCTTCATTTACACTCATTCCTACCTCCATTGAAGGGTTCTAAGAGCTTGAGAAAACCATTCCTCTACCCACTTCAAGTAGAGGTAAGTAATTTCACTCTATTTTACTAGCTTAATTCAAGAATTGTCAAGGGAATTAACTACTAAATCTTAGAAAAAAATCTAGGTTTTTAGTAGTAAATGGGATTTTTGGGAATTTGGTGAACTATCCAATTCTTGTTATGAATTCAAGTATAAATCACATAATTATGATCCTTAGGCTTCGAGTAAGTGATTCCTTCGAGAATTCTCGAAATCCGAACATGTGGGCCCGGGGTCGAAATTTCAAAATCCTTCAAGAATGCCTAATTTTGGGTTTATTGGTTAATTCTTCTTCTTTGAACTTAAATTGATTCAATTATGCTATATTTGGCTAGTTGCGAGCCGTCGAGGGTAGAATTCAGAGATTCGGGCGCATCCTTGATCCGAGGGGTGATTTCGTCACGAGGTGAGTCTCCTTTCCAACCTCGTAAGGGGAAAATGTCCCATAGGTTCCTTATTTGTTATGTATACATGTCATGGGGGATGCGTACGTACTAAGTTATAAGAGTCCGTACGTGGCGACTATATTGCTATGTCGGGTAGCTTTAGGAGTCACGAGCATGCCTCTATGTGCCTTATTTGTACCTTGTATGTTTTGTAAGTTGTGATTGTTGTTGAGATGACATGGAAAGGTGAAATATTATGATTTCAATCCCAGTTGGCTACAGTGGTATTGGCACGGTCCTGTTGGGTTCACTGTTGAGTCGGTACATATATAAACCTATATATGAATATGCACTTGTTATCGAGTCAGCACACAAGTCGCAGACTGAAGGCGCGATCGTGGGTCAACTTATATATTATCATTATCGAGTCAGCACACGAGTCACAGGTAAGATTCACGATCGTGGGTAGCTTATCCTTATCGAGTCAGCACACGAGTCGTAGGCATGATGTGCCATCGTGGGTAGCTTATCATTATCGAGTCAGCACGCGAGTCGCAAGTATGATTCGTGATCGTGGATAGCTTATCATTATCGAGTCAGCACACGAGTCGCAAGCATGATGCACGATCGTGGGTAGCTTATCATTATTGAGTCAGCACAGGAGTTGCAGACTGGATGCGCGATCGTGGGTTCAACTTATTACTATTGAGTCAGCACGCAAGTCGTAGGTATGATTCGCGCTCATGGGTTAGCTTATGACCTCAGTCCTTATGGCCACCCTTATGACTCCGGCATGTTGTCTTGTTTTGGTATTGTTTTATCACTTAAGTCTGAGTCACGTATAGTAGGATTGACAGGTATTGTGTAAACGCAGGATTTGGCACTTGCAGTTCATTTTCTATTGTTACTTGGATTACATTATTTTCCTATGTACTTGTTGATTTCTGCTTCACGTGCCTACTTCTTTAGCCATATATCTTTTTATATTATATTGCTGGACCTTAGTGAGTATCTAGTAGACCTCTCGTCACTACTCCTTCGAGTTTAGATGGGATACTCACTGGGTACATATTTATTTATGTACTCATGCTGCACTTCTTCTTCTTCTGTACTTGACTGCACAGGCCCAGAGGTCGGTACTCCTGATTATCAGGTCGGTGCTAGGTACTGACTTGCGCTGATTAGACTTCACGGTGAGCTGCTCTTCCTGGCGGTCCTTGGCTACACCCTGAAGTTTCCTTTTGTTATTTTCCCGTCTATTTCATTCAAACTGTGGACTTGTATATATATTATCCTTGTATACTCAGATAGTTGCCCGTGACGCTCGCGACACTAGTTCCTGGCACACACGTAGTGCATATTTTGGGTTTTGGGTTGTATATTCATACATATGCTTTATTTTGGCCATGTAGTGTTATGATTTTATTTTCATATCAAGCTATCAACATGTTTAATTGTCTTAAACTGGTAAATATTGACTTGTCTAATCAAATGGGAAGGGTAACACCTAGTGTAATTCATATTGGCTTGCCTAACCCTGCTATTGGGCGCCATCGCGACCTAAATTAGGATTTGGGTCGTGACAAAGTGGTATTAGAGCTTTAGGTTCACGTAGTCTCACGATTCACGGGCAGACCTAGTAGAGTCTTGCGGATCGGTACAGAGACGTATGTACTTATCTTCAGGAGGCTATAGGGTGTTAAGAAACGCCCTTTAGTTCATATCCTATCGTGCAACCGATGATGTACTCAAATTTGATCTTCTACTCTCTCACAGATGGGGAGGACGCGTGCTTCTCATTTTCCTGATCTGGGAAAGGCTGCTACCCCACCGCTCGAGGTCGTGGTAGGGGCAGGGGTAGGGAAGCTGCCCGAGGTAGGGGACGAGGGCGTCCCAGAGCTGTACCAGTTGCACCACTTGAGGATCCTATTATCGAGGAGCGGGATGAGTTGCCTCCCGTTTCTCCTGCTCCAACGAACTTTATGAAGGCGCCAGGCTTCCAGGAGGTCATGGGACGCATGTTGAGATTCATGGACACCATGTCCCAGACAGGCGTAGTTCTAGCAGATCCTGCCACTTCCCAGGCGGGAGGGGGAGTTCAGACCCCTACCGCTCAGGTCACCGGATAGGCAGCAGCACAGCATACTCCAGGTACACCGCCCGTGGGTGGAGTTCAGCCTATAGTAGCACAACCAGATCCCAGGCCAGTTGCAGAGGGCGACCAGCAGAAGATGCTAGATAGATGCACCCGGCTTTGCCCTCCAGTCTTTGGGGGTGAGCGGGGCGAGGATGCCCAGGATTTCATTGACAGGTGCAGGGACAGACTGCACAACATGAGGATGTTCGATTCGCATGAGGTAGACTTCACTACATTTCAGTTTAAGGGCCGAGCTCGCCGCTGGTGGCAGTCATATGTTCTGAGCAGAACATCGGATTCTTCTCCTGTCACATGGAGTCAGTTTACTCAGCTATTTCTGGATAGATACATTTTTCCGTCTGAGAGGGAGGAGCTTCGGAGTCAGTTTTAGCGGTTAGAGCAGGGGCAGATGTCCGTGACAGATTATGAGGCGAGGTTTTCAGAATTATCCCGCCATGCTCTCATGATATTGCCCACTAATTAAGAGAGGGTGCGGCAGTTTGTGGCAGGCTTACATCCAGGTATTAGGACCTCTATGGCAAGAGAGGTAGAGATGGGTACCCCGTACCAGCTTGTAGTCGAGATAGATCGACAGATTGAGGGTTACCGACTGAGGAGCAGGGAACAGGGTCTGCAGGGGTGTTTCAGCGAGGCCTCAGTTCAGCGCCATACCAGAGCGCTCCTACCGTCCTCCAGCCATCCACAGTTCATCCAGTGTTTACTCCAGCCATCAGAGATCCTCCAGTTCCTATTTTAGTGTTGTGTCAGATGATTCTCATCTCACTCCGGCCATTCGGGACTCTTACTCCACAGGACAACAGGATATGTCACATTTGAGATGCTACGTGTGGAGGGACTTAGGCCACGTGAGGAGGGATTTCCCCCACTATCGGGGCAAGGCCGTGCAACAGAGTCACCAGCCTATGATTTTAGCACCAGCAGTTCGACCACCTAGGGGTAGGGGTCAGGTTTGCATAGGCCGTCCTAGAGGGGGAGGCCAGTCAGGAGGGGGTCAGTCGGCTCCAGCTCATTTTGGGGGAGCTCAGTCTTCAGGTGCTACAGCTAGATTCTATGCTATTCCGGTCAGATCAGACGCAGTGGCCTTAGACGTTGTGATTACAGGTATTATTTCAGTCTGTAGTAGGGAGGCTTCAGTGTTATTTGATCCAGGGTCTAAATACTCATATGTTTCCGCATTATTTGCTCATTTTCTGGATGTTCCTCGTAAGTCCTTGGGTTCTCCTTTGTATGTGTCCACTCCTATGGGTGATTCTGTGGTAGTAGACTGGGTCTACCTATCTTGTGTGATTACCTTCTGTGGGCTTGAGACCAGAGCCGACTTGTTATTGCTCGATATGGTTGATTTTGAGGTTAATTTGGGCATGGATTGGCTATCTCCTTATCGTGCTGTGTTGGATTGCCATGCCAAGACAGTTACATTAGCCATGCCTGAGTCGCCGAGGTTAGCATGGAGGGGTTCTTCAGTTAGTGCATTCAGCCGGGTCATTTCCTATATGAAGGCTCTGCACATGGTCGAGAAGGGCTGCTTAGCTTACCTTGATTTTGTGCGGGACACCACCGCCGAGTCTCCTACCATTGATTCAGTGCCTATTGTTCGAGAGTTTCCAGATGTGTTCCCTTCAGATCTTCCAGGCATGCCTCCAGATCGAGATATAGACTCTTGTATTAATTTTTCTCCAGATACTCAGCCTATTTCCATTCCCCATTATAGTATGACTCCTAAGGAGCTAAAGGAGTTGAAGGAGCAGCTTGAGGAGTTGTTGGCCAAGGGGTTCATCAGGCCGAGTGTGTCACCGTGGGGTGCTCCGGTCTTATTAATAAAGAATAAGGATGGGTCTATGCGGATGTGCATTGACTATCGTCAGTTGAATAAGGTGACCATCAAGAACAAGTATCCTCTGCCACGTATTGACGATTTGTATGACCAGTTGCAGGGTGCTCAGGTGTTTTCTATGATTGAACTGAGATCAGGTTATCACCAGTTGAAGATTCGGGCTTCTGATGTTCTGAAGACTGCATTTCGCACCAGATATGGCCATTATGTGTTTCTAGTGATGTCCTTCGGCTTGACTAATGCCCCAGCAACATTTATGGAATTGATGAATAGGGTGTTCAAGCCGTATATCGACTCCTTCGTTATTGTTTTCATTGATGATATATTGATCTACTCACGGAGCCTTGGTCAGCACGAGCAACATTTGAGAGTTGTGCTTCAAGCCTTGCGAGAGCAGAAACTATATGCTAAGTTCTCCAAGTGCGATTTTTGGTTGGAGTCGGTGGCATTTCTAGGGCATGTGGTATTCAGAGAGGGTATCAAGGTTGATCCGCAGAAGATTGAGGCAGTTCAGAGTTGGCCGCGTCCTACTTCAGCTTCAGAGATCAGGAGTTTTCTGGGTCTAGCAGGCTATTATTGACGATTTGTCGAGGGATTCTCTTCTATTGCAGCTCCATTGTCTAGACTAACTCAAAAGAATGCCCCGTTCTGATGGTCCGACAAGTGTTAGGCGAGCTTTTAGAAGCTCAAGTGAGCATTGACCTCAGCACCAGTTCTATCATTGCCTTCTGAGTCTGGGATGTATACTGTATATTGCAACGCTTCACGCATCGGGTTGGGGTGTGTGTTGATGTAGGGTGGCAGGGTTATTGCTTATGCTTCGCGCCAACTAAAGGTTCATGAAATGAATTATCCTGTGCACGACTTAGAGTTGGCAGCGATTGTTCATGCTTTGAAGATTTGGCGGCACTATTTGTATGGTGTATCATGTGAGGTCTACACTGACCACCACAGTTTGCAGCATTTGTTTAAGCAGAGGGACCTTAATTTGAGGCAGCGGAGATGGCTTGAGTTGTTAAAAGACTATGATCTCACTATTCTATATCATCCGGGCAAGGCGAATGTAGTAGCAGATGCTTTGAGCAGGAGGGCAGCGAGTATAGGTAGCTTGGCCTACATTGCAGCTGAGGAGAGACCTTTATCCTTGGACATTCAGTCATTGGCCAATCGCCTTGTGATATTGGAACTTTCGGAGCCTCGTCGAGTTTTGGCTCAAGTAGTTTCTCAGTCTTCATTGTTGGGGGAGATTAAGGCTTGACAGTTTGATGATCCATGTCTTGCAGAGCTTTGGGATACGGTGGTCCAGGGTAGGGACAAGGAGGTTACCTTGGGCGAGGATGGTGTTCTGAGACTCCAAGGCCGATTATGTGTTCTTGATATTGATGGCCTGAGGGAGAGCATTCTAGCATAGGTGCACAGTTCTCGGTATTCTGTTCATCCAGGAGCGACGAAGATGTATCGTGATTTGAAGCAGAATTACTGGTGGAGGCGGATGAAGAAGGATATAGTGCAGTATGTGGCTAGGTGTCTCAATTGTCAGCAGGTCAAGTACGAGCACCAGAGGCTAGGAGGCTTGTTTCAGCAGATGCCCATTCCTGAGTGGAAATGGGAGCGCATCACTATGGACTTGGTGGTTGGGTTGCCTCGGACTATGCGGAAGGTTGACGCGGTTTGGGTCATTGTGGATAGATTGACCAAATTGGCGCATTTTATTCCTGTGGCTACTACTTATACTAAAGAGAGGCTGGCTCAGATTTACATTCGAGAGATAGTCCGGTAGCACGGTGTGCCGGTGTCTAATATATCAGATCGAGGTCCTCAGTTCACTTCGCACTTCTGGAGAGCTTTGCACAGTGAGATGGGCACTCATATAGACCTCAGTTCAGCTTTTCACCCTCAGACTGATGGCCAGTTAGAGCGTATAGTTCAGATTTTGGAGGATATGCTCAGGGCTTGTGTGATTGATTTTGGCGGTCAGTGGGACCAATTCTTGCCTTTAGTGGAGTTTGCAGAAAATAACAGTTATCAGTCCAGCATCGAGATGGCTCCATTCGAGGCTTTATATGGTCAACGATGTCGTTCTCCTATCGGGTGGTTTGAGCCTGGCGAGGCCAAGTTATATGGCACAGATCTGGTGAGAGATGCTTTGGATAGGATGCAAATTATTCAGGAGAGACTCCGCACAGCTCAGTCCCGACAGAAGAGTTACGCAGATCAGCGGGCGCGTGATGTAGCATTCATGGAGGGAGATAAGGTTATGTTGAAGGTTTCGCTGATGAAGGGTATCATGAGATTCGGGAAGAAGGGCAAGCTGAGCCCTAGGTTTTTAGGTCAATTCGAGGTGTTGAGGCGAGTCGAAGAGGTCGCTTATGAGCTTGCTTAACCTCCAGACTTATTATGAGTTCATCTGGTTTTCCACGTATCCATGTTTCGGAGGTATCACGCCGACTTCTCTCACGTAGTTGATTACAACACGATTCAGATAGATGAGAAGTTAGGCTACGGGGAGGAGCCAGTTGCTATTGTTGACAGGCAGGACCGCCAATTGAGGTCCAAGATAGTTTCTACAGTTAAGGTGCAGTGGAGGGGCCAACAAGTTGAGGAGGCAACTTAGGAGTCCGAGGAGGACATGCAGAGCAGATATCCACAGCTATTCAGCACTCCAGGTACGATTTTAGACCTGTTCGAGGACGAACGTTTGTTTAAGAGGGGGAGAATGTAACGACCCGACCGGTCGTTTTGCGTATTAGGATCCCGTTCCCTTAAATGAAACCTTCCATAGCGGCTATTCGTGCTTTATGACTTGCGAGGACCAACACAAATCCCCGTCGATGTGGGCTCACGCAATGCTTAGCTTATCAATGTAAGCTCCCATATAGACGGAAGTTTACGCGGAGGAGACCAATATGAAGCGCAGGGGAGTCCAGTTCGGGAGGAAAGAAAGGTTAGCCTTCATGTCATTTTTGAGATGTTACAAGCACATCAAGTGGCTATTGCTCAGCTGCGAAGTCAACAAAAAACTCCAAGCATAGCAGCACCCGTAACGGCTCGACGAGTCGAGTAGGCACCGAAAAGATCGAGTAACAACGGGTCAACAGCAGACCCCGTCATAATTAAGATGCTCGAGGACCTCACAAAGAGGATTTAATCAGGAGAAAAGAAGATAGAAGCTAACGACAAGAAGGTGGAAACCTATAACTCAAAGGTCGATCAGATCTTGGGCCTACCTCCGATTCTGAAGGACGTGGATTCAAATAAGTTCGTGCAGAAACCATTTCCATCGAGGGCGGCTTCAAAGCCCATTTCGAAGAAATTTAGAATGCCCGATATTCAGAAGTATAACGGGACCCCGGGCCCCAATGAGAACATCACTGTTTACACTTGTTCTGTAAAAGGAAATGACCCGATGGATGACGAGATTGAATCCATCTTGTTAAAAAAACTTAGAGAAACTCTATCAAAGGGGGCCATGATGTGGTATCATAACCTCCCCCGAACTCGATGGATTAATTTGCCATGTTGTCAGACTCTTTAGTAAAGGAACATGTTGGTGCCATCAAGGTCTCTATGAGGAAGTCCGATGCCTTGAAAATCAAACTGAGAGAAAATGAGATGCTAAATGAAATTTTTATCTCGCTTTCAAATGGAGCGCATGGAATTACCATCGGTCTCCAATGACTGGGCAGTACATGCCTTCACTCAGGGTTTGAACGAACGAAGCTCGATAGCTTCAAAGCAGCTAAAGAAGAACTTGGTTGAGTACCCCATCGTGACTTACGACTGAGAAAGTGAGGCAAGTAGATAGAATGAACCAGAAGAACCTCAGCACATCATTCACATGATCGTTGGAGGAACCGACATCCCTCAAGGGCCCATGTTCAAACTGGCCAAAGTATCCGTCGCAATAGAAAAGAAAACTCGAAGCTATATACCCGAGGACGCTCTTACATTCAGTGAAAAAAACCTTGAAGCCTTGTCTCAACCGCACAATGATGCACTAGTAGCTTCTTTTATCTTGAATAACAATCAAATTAAACGTGTGCTCGTTGATCCCGGTAGCTCGGCCAATATAATCAGGTCGAAGGTGGTGGAGCAACTCAGACTGCTCGATTAGATCATACCCACCTCTCGAATCCTCAATGGATTAAACATGGCAAATGAAGCAACAAAGGGGGAAATCATCCTCCGGGTAAACGTGTCTGGTACAGTTCAAAACACCAAGTTTCATGTCATCGAAAGTGACATGAGATACAATGCCTTGCTTGAAAGGCCGTGGATACACATCATGGGGGAAGTACCATCAACTCTTCATCATATGATGAGGTTCCCAACAAAAGATGGTGTAAAAACAGTGTACGGAGAGCAGAATGCGGCAAAAGAAAATGTTTGCAGTACACGACATGGCACCAACATCGATACCCCCCCCCCCCCCCTTAGGAGAATCCAGAAGACAAGTAGGTCCCCGCGGGATGGGTATTCTGTGAGGAATCGAACGAGGATGATGAAGAAGACTTCCTCACTCCTCAAACCTTCGTTGCCCCTGAAGAATATGATGAAAAAAAGTCGACGGTCGAAGAGCTTGAACATGTCATTTTGATCGAACATCTTCCAGATAGAAAGGTATACCTGGGAACGGGATTAACCCCCGAACTTAGGAAAAAACTCATTCAATTTCTTATTGACAACATTGATTGCTTTTCTGGGTACCATTTAGACATGACAGTGATCACGCCGGAAATAACTACCCATTGACTAAGAGTCGACCTCAGGTTCAAATTGGTAAAGCAAAAAATAAGACCTCAATCCGAGGTAAAACATGCATTCATCAAGGACGAGGTAACGAAACTCCAAAAAATAGGGTCCATTAGGGAAGTAAAATATCCCGAATGGTTGGCCAATGTAGTAGTAGTCCTGAAAGGGGAATAAATTAAGAATGTGCGTAGATTATAAAGACTTAAATAAAGCATGGCCTAAAGATTCATTCTCATTGCCCAACATCGATCGCCTAATAGATGCCACGACTGACCACGAGATCCTCACTTTTCTCGACGCCTTCTCGGGCTATAATCAAATTCAAATGAACCCATAGGATTGGGAAAAGACTTCGTTCTTCACGAAGTATGGTACTTACTGTTATAACGTAATTCCTTTCGGTCTAAAGAACACGGGAGCAACATATCAACGCCTAGTTAATAAGATGTGAACATCAAAAAGGCAAATCCATGGAAGTTTACATTGATGACATGCTAGTTAAGTCCCTGTGCGCAGAGGACCATTTGACTCATTTGCAGGAAACATTCGACATCCTTAGAAACTATAACATGAAGCTCAACCCCAAGAAATGTGCCTTCGGAGTAGGTTCGGGCAAGTTTTTAGGTTTCATGATGTCAAACACGGGGATCGAGATCAACCCTGACAAAATCAAGGCCATCAAAGAAATTACGGTGGTAAATAATGTGTAGGTCGTACAGCGACTGACACCGGGCAGATAGCGGCTTTAGGTCGATTCATCTCGAGGTCATCAGATCGAAGCCACCATTTTTTATCCTTGATCAAGAAGAAAAATAGCTGCGAGTGGACTCCGGAGTGCAAACGCGACTTAGAGGAGTTAAAATTGTATCTCTCATGCCCACCTTTGCTACACACCCTGAAGGAGGACGAGACACTATACTTGTATTTAGTCGTGTCCGAGGTAGCGATAAGTGGCGTGTTGGTTCGAGAATAACAAGGTGCAGTTCCCTGTCTATTACCCAAGTCGGACCCTGGGAGATGCTTAAACCAGGTATCCACACTTAGAAAAATTAGCTCTTGCATTAATAAGTGCATCTCGAAAATTAAAGCCTTATTTTCAGTGTCATCGTATATGTGTTTTAACAACATATCCTCTTCGAAACATATTGCATAAGTCCGAATTAACGGGCCGATTGGCCAAGTGGGCCATTGAACTCGGAGGGTACGATATCGAGTATCAACCCCGGACACCTATTGTCACGCCCCAACCTCGGGGGACGAGACCGGCGCTTAACCAAAGGAACCCAGCCAAGCAAGCTTGTTTAACCCTTCCTACCCGACTCGTTTACTCCCCAAGTTTATAGCATACATTATTTACCGAGTTAGCAGGAGATACATCAAATGCATACACTTATAACATTAAGTCCATTTTTTTTCACCGCTATCAACATTAGGCCTTCCAAAACATACATACTAATTACAATATTTATGGAATGGGATGGCAGTTACGAGTTAATCCAACAACTACCCAAAATATACACAACCCACATACGTGTCTACGGAGCCTCTAAAAAGTACGGAAGAGGAACATAATCTTGCTGGCGACAAGGCCCCGGCTATACCTCAAAATATAACAACATGTACAAGGAGAGCAGCATATAACTACGCATGACCCCGGGAGGAAATGGGGCTCACCAGAACTACTGAAAGGAAGAGGAGAAGGCACCAATATCGACGATCGGCACTACCAGCTACAGCGCCACCTACATCTATAAGAAGATGTAATGCCCCTGGCAAAAGAGACATTAGTACCACTGAATAGTACTAGTATGTATGAACAAACTCTACTCTAGATAGAATAAACCTCCAACATGCAATGATATAAATAGAAACTTCATATACAATTCACCGAAGTAGGGGAAAAGTACAAATAACAGTCACCATGTTTTCTCATCCCGTTTTGCCATCTTTTGGTTAATAGTCTTTTAAAGCCATGTCTTATTATTATTACTATATCATCGTGTCGTTGTCACACCGAGTCCGATCTCCGCCCGATCGGCTAAGTCATCCTAAGTGAGACATCACCAGCATCGTAATCCATAATACCACCGGGTCATTTTCACACGGAGTCTGGTCTTGGCCCGACCGGCTAAGCCATCTCAACTGAAATAGTGAGGCAATAACGAATATCATATTTCGATGCGAATACCTCCATGTGTACAGCATGGAGCCCGATCTCGGACCGATCGGCTACGACATCTCACTCTAGGACATAACCATATCATCTTTAATCTTAAAATTCACATTTCATATCATTTCAACCTTTTGGTTCACATCTCATATCATTTCAATCTTTTGGTTCACATCTCTCCTCATCACTTAGTTCCCAATTCTTGGCGTTTGGGCATTTTTAACCCTTGAGTTACACTCCTCTCTCCAAACATATCATATATTCATCTTTCACATCAACCCAAACCATCACATAAGAGTAGTCGTGCACATAGTAAAAGAAAGAGAAAAGTGATCGAGATTCATACTTTCAAATAACATAGTGACATGGTAGCTACTTAGAACAATATGGAAGCAAGAATTTCCCAACTTGACACATAGAACACATGAATTCCTTAGAGAATCAAACAAGAGACTCATACCCGGAAATTTAACACCAAGAGATTCATCCTATGAAGATTAGAGGTAGCCATACATACATCGATTTGGGGCTTTTCCCTTAATTTTTTTATCACAATCCACCAGGACCCTTCTAGCACCTTCAATCTAATTCACAATGTAGCACAATCGAACCCATAATTAGGAATAATGGTTATGGATTTAGCTAACTTGAGCATTGTATCTAACATTAGGTGTTCATTAAGGTTGCATGGTCCCCTTTTTAGTGAAGGATTACTCTAACCTATTTCCCTTTACTAGTTAAGGATTACTTGATTACATGCAAGTATGGTCCCTATCCCCATTCCCATGAACTAACCTATCCTTGGCCCATTTAAAAAAAAAATCTAGAAATTATGGTGGGTGGGGTAGAAGCTTACCTCTTAGAGTGAAGAAATTGATGTCCTACTCTATTAGTTCCAAGCTTGAGTGGTGATGGAGGATCAATTGGAGGGGGTTGAGACCTTCTCTCTCTAATACCCACTCTCTTCTCACTCTAATTTACCAGAAAAATGGTTAAAAGATGGGGGATGGGTGTTATATAAGTCTGGGGGTCGGGTTTTAAAAATTAGAAAATGGGAGCCCCGATGCAGGTTTGCAGTACGAAATGCGATCGAATTTAGGTTATGCGGTCCGCAAACCTGCTGCATAGTTGGCCTTTAGTTGGGCAAAAAGGAAAGGAAACTGCCCAGGTATGCGGCAACTATGCAGATCGCATACCTGTTATGCGGTCGCATATTGCATCGCATAACTCCCTCCACAAAACTGATAAGTTGGTACTTTACCAACTTATCTCCTCTCAATATTTAGACTTTGGTGTAATTTTGATAGAAAAGTAGGACATTTTCTGAGGTTTACTGGCAATTTTCAGGTATTATTTGATTTAGAGAAGAAATGGAAGAAATCAAGTCAAAATAGGACAAAATGAAAGGGAAATGACTGAAGTCAGATGCTATTCGCGATCGCAAGGATTGACCTGCGATCGCAGAAGTCAACAAGAGCGTGAACCGCGATCGCACAATTGATTAGGCGATCGCGGAGAAAGAATGTGACCCCTGCTCTGAAATGCACTACGCGATAGCAATGAGGAATACGCGATCGCAGAACTTGAGGACCAAACCTTACGCGATCGCAGTAAAAGTCACGCGATCGCAAAGCTTCAGGAGTAACTCCTACGCGATTGCAAGCATAGTTCCGCGATCGCGGAGAACAAAGATCTGGGCAAAGACTGGGCAGATTTGTAATTTCATAGTTTGATCCCCAATTTCTATATACTCGACCTGGCAGCCATTTTTTGGAAGCATCTTGAAATCTA
>ML250869.1:0-21726 GCA_005239495.1 Nicotiana undulata | reverse complement strand
CCCCCCCCCCCCCCCAACCAAACCCCCACATGGACTCCATGTTTTACGACCCGAAATTTCCACTGTCGGATCCGTGATGGCGCCTAATATCACACTTGCTAGGAAAGCCAACGTTAGAGATTATTTAACCAATTATTTACTCTTTTAGTGATTATCAGTAGATAAGTAAAGATAAAACGAAATAACGTGAAGCTATATAGATATCGAATTTAATACATGTTACTTCTACCCAGAATCTGGAGTCACAATACACGGGCATTCTAGAGTTTACTACATATACAAGTCTGAAAGAAGTACAACTGTTTGAATCTAAGAAAACAATAAACAAAAGGGATATACGGGGACTTCAGGGCGTGTGAACGCCGAAAGGACTACCTTCAGTCTCTGATCAAATGTGGCCAGCAGCTAACTCTGGGTCAACTCCGTCTAACACCAAAATCTGCACAGAAAGTGCAGAGTGCAGTATTAGTACAACCGACCCCATGTAATGGTAAGTGCCGAGCCTAACCTCGAAGAAGGAGTGACGAGGCTACGACGGGACACTCACAATAAAACCTGTAGCCAGTGAATAATAATGACAAAATAGGAAGCAAAATAACGTAGAAAATGTGACTTGCAAGAAATAATATAGTATTCGACGTGTCTCATCAGTATTCAGCTATAACCAATCCTTAAGTGAAATGCAAAATTACCGACTAACTTACACATTCGAAAAAAGAACATAAGCACGTAAACTGTTGCGGCGCACAACCCGATCCCATCGTACATATCAAAGTCCACCCTTATTTCTTCCTAATAACATAAATAACAAAATATGAATAAAATTTTGCGGCGCGCAACCCGATCCCACCATATCATAATAAACACAATCACGATTCACCCTTATATCACCACATTTCACCCTTATTACACTTGTTACGACGTGCCACCCGATCCCATCGTATAATAGCAATTCATCTTATTCCTTCTCAATATATCACCCTTATTCCTCCTGTTGCGACTGTAGACATGTAATTTTTTATCCTCCCTGTGATTTTACATATTTTATCATTTAAATATTTAGTTTAGGTCTAATATCTCTATTTTTAGCTAGTTTTGGCTCTTTTATTTTATTTTATCACAAAATGAAAATTATAAAAATATTTTCTTTTATTTAGCTAATTGATATTTAACCTAGTTGCTTTTAGTTTATCTACCTTTCATAAAATTTAAAAAATATATATATATATATATATATATATATATATATATAAACAGTATTGATATTTTATTTTTCCAAAAAAAAGATAAGAAGAAAATTTTGAACTAATTTTTTGTCTTGTTTTATGTGAGAAGGCCACAATTTTAAATTGGGATTTTTTCTTTCCTACACCATATATGAAACCTTATTACTAAATATATTTATAGTATCTAAATTACCCTCCATGTCCACGTTTTTTCTACAATTTTTATGTACCATTCATATATTAGGCATCAAAAAAGGTAGATTCTTCCCTAAAATACGTGCGAAAAATAAGGACCAAATCTTCTGATTGATTTATTCAACATTAAATTCCAATTTTGAAATGGAAAGGATATCTCACATCTGCGAAATTTACTCTCAAACTACAATTTAAAATTAAAAAAAAAAAGAACGATCAGCTTCAACGAACTGAATTCAAATTGTAGAATTCAGACCTTCGAGATTCAACAAGTCGAAATTGCTACATTCTGTTCTTCATCGTTTTCAGAAATTGGCGATCATATATATGTTCTTCATCTTTTCTTCTCTCAATTCCACCATTGACAGCCATTAAAAAGCTTGAAAGCTTGAATTCAAATTTGGGTTTTCAAAAATCATTATTTGTTTGGATTGGGTGTTGTTGAAAATAATCGGGAATATGGTTTGGAGTTTATATCTCAATTTTGAGGGTTTTTGGTGAAGATTGGACTTTGTTTTGACTGAATTTCAGATTGAATCTCGAAGAAGAAGAAGACATATTACAGATATTGTAGATAAATTGTAGTTAAATTGTAGATAAAATGTAGAGAAATTATAGTTAAATTGTACATTGTGTCCAGAATGTAGATAATGTATAGTTTTTTTGTAGACAAATCGTATTCTAAACATCATAATAACTACATTTAATATAACTACAAAATTTTCTATTCATCTACAAAAATTCTACAAAAAAACTAAAAATAAACTACAAAGTCAAACAGATCTCAATATCGTATCAACTATAAAATTTCCTCTTCATCTATAAAATTTCTACAAAAAAAAAATACAAATTTCAGGCAAATAAGTTTACATTGAATTGCAATCTGTGTTTAAGGGAGGGAAGGAAAAAGGATCGAAGAAGGAACCAAGCAGGAAGGAGTTCAACAATAATGAACACAAGTAACAGCAAATGGTATAGGAGTATTTTAAGGAGAAGACAACAAAAGGAAAAGAAATACTGGAAACAGTCGCACTTAGCAGTTAAATTGCATAAAATTATAGATAAATTTTAGATAAATTGTAGTTAAATTGTAGATAAAATGTAGAGAAATTGTAGTTAAATTATAGATTGTAGATAACTTATATACAATCACGACATTGAGTGTGTCCAGAATGTAGATATTGTGTAGTTTTTTTGTAGACAAATTGTATTCTAACATCATAATAACTACGTTTAATATAACTACAAAATTTTCTCTTCATCTACAAATATTCTACAAAATAATTCCTTGCGTAAACGGTCCAAAGTTCCGCCTCTTATTTTTCTGTTCTCAACCGCAAAAAAACAAGCAAGAGAGCCTCTAATTATTCTCGATGACTAGTTGCTACTGATTTCATTGTTGCATTATAGGGTGAACCTCTTGTATTTGAAAGTTTACATGAGCTGCCATCCTTGTTTGTTGTCTCCTCAAAATTCCACCCAGCTGCTTTTGCCGTATGCACTGTCCAGTACCAATATTTTCTGGTGATCTTGCCTTTCAACTAAAGTTGATACGATGAGAAGAAAAAGGAATGGAGAAGAGGAAGAAAGGGGAGGAGAAAACGGCTGGTTACGAATTATGGGGAGAGAGAAACGTGGGATAAATGGACACATTTAATTAAGGAGTAAAAAACTGCCCATTAATTATACCCTAAATTAATTATGGTATAAAATCGGTAATTTAGTATACTAAGTGTAATTAAGTCAAACCTTAAACATTGAGGGTAATAAGGTTTCCTATGTGGCATAGGAATGTAAAAATTCCTTTCAAATTTGGTTGGCCCAATTTTAAGCCCATAATTCCCAAGCTCATACCCCCTTTTCCTACAAAAGATCCTAACCCTAAGGTCCTTCTTCTGAACCTTCAACACATTACACATAAAAAGAAACCTAGATAGACTTCATCTTCCCTACACCTTTAGAGACCATATAACCTAGACACCCTAATCCCCAAAGAAGACCAGCCGTCATCCTTCACAGTCACCCAACTCGCCGGAAGAACCAGTCGCCGACCGTCCTCCTTCACTCCATCTACCGCTAATAATCTTCTTCTTCCTCGCAGGAAACCATCCAACGAACCTTCTCTTCTTCTTCTCTTGGACGGACATAGCTCGCCCAAAAACCACCCCTACAAACGACCTCACTGACTCACCGGCGATTAGCCGAAAATCCGGCAGCCACCACAACAGTCGCCGTCCCTCCATCTCAAAAACTCGCTGTAATAGACACCTAAAAATCAGCAGCCACTCAAAACACACAGAAATGCACACACGCACACCCTAAGAACGCCGCTACTGCACTCCCCCTGCTCACTCATCTTCCTCACACCTTAGCTCCCAGAAACAACACCAAAAAATGCGACGAAATAGTGTCCAAAACCAGCTCTAAAACCAACCGAAATACCTTTAAAAAACGCTATTGAAGCAGCTCCGAGTTCTCCATAAATCCCATTGAAATTCCGTGCTCGAGTTCGTCGCTGAAGAAGCTCCATTCGTAGCTCCTGTTCCGGGCTCTTCTATTTCATATAAAAAAGAAGAAGGGGCCATGTGGTGTCAGTGTTACTACAATTATAGTAGGCATCTTAATTGTTGCTGTGGTGGTGTTTTCCTTGTAATCTACATATAGATACTGGTTTTAAAGGTTAGTCAACATCGTTTCTTAGATAATTGTTCATGGTTGTTTATATTATACAAGTTTTCCGTTCAATTTGTTTATTATTGGCTATCGCCTGATTGTTTAGCTTTGGCTTGGAAAACAATGTGGTTACTTAGAAATTTGGACGTACAACATAAGTATAGAGATGGAACTACATTCTGAGAGCATAATAAAGCAGAGGATTTGTGAATCTCAATACAGGGGAAGTTTACAATGACATCTCAAACCCGAAAAGATAAATCACTTATAAACAAACATCTAGCTTGCTTTATGCGCGACTAATAATAAATCGTCGTGGTCATGGATACAGTTCCCGTGGCATGGTCACGATATGTAAATCCCATTCGAGTGTGCGTTTCACGTGACTCGATCTTATAACTTCAAACAATAATAAACAATTAACATATTGTACATCGCGGGTGCATTTCACGTGGCGCAATTCGCAATGTGTACAAAACTGTAAATTCGAATTCAGGTGTGCATTTCATGTGACCCAACCACAACTTTAAATAGTAATAAAATAAACATGTCGCAAGTCGCGGGTGCATTTCATGTGGTGCGGTTTGTAGTGTGTACGAAAACAAACGAGTGCGCGACATCGTGACTTGTTTCAAATAAATTCCACAAATATTAAAAGCGGTTCAAAAGGTTTAAAAATGCACAATAGGTTTAAAACATGTAATTAATCAGATAATTAGGCCAATTATTAATAGTTGAGCGACCGTGCTAAACCCACGAAATTCGGGAGTGCCTAACACCTTCTCCCGGGTTAACAGAATTCCTTACCCGATCTTCTAGTTCCCAGACTTTTAACGGAGTCAAAATTTCCTCGATTTGGGATTTAAAAATAAATAAATGGTGTCTCGAAACACCGTAAAAAATTCGGGTGGCGACTCTGAAATTAAATAAATAATCACATTTCGATTTATGTCACTTAAATTGGAAAAATTCCCTTATCCCCACCTTTCGGGAAAAAGGGAGGTGTGACAGCTCTAGCGACTCGCCTGGGGATAAGAACCCATAACTTCTAGTTCAGTGTTCAGAATTTGAGCTTAGAATAACTGTTATGATTGGCTTTCATGATTGTCTGATTTTTTTACGCGCTTGAGCCTAATGTGTTAAATGCCGCTTTTTACCGCTTTGATATTATGTGAACTATATATAAAACTGTTACGAAACCCTTCTTCTCTCTGAGTCTTCTAAATCTTCTGGGAAGCGTGCTCTTTGCGTGGCTTCTTTTCTGTTAGAGTCATATCCTAATTTTAGAACGAGGTTCGGACAAGTTGCAAAGCCGATGAAGCTTCTGTATTCCCGGTACGCTGCCCCCCCCCCCTCCCGGCTCGAGTTGTCCGCTCGGGTAAGCCAGGTCTAGAACAATACACCCCAGGGTTCAAACCTAGAATACCATAGCCTTATGCCGGATCCCTAGTAGGAACGTTTTGTTTGTATCACGTGCATTTGACTTTGGGGACTCAACACCGGGATTGGGTCCGTCTAGGACAGGTGTACCCAATTTAAAGACCATCCTGATGCATCTTACGTGCTACTTGCGTATCTGTTTATTTTGGTTTGCATGTTGACTGACTTCTAGAATGGAGAAAATAAAAAAAAATCAAAAAGAAAAAACCAAGAGTGAGAGGGAGGTATTCGAAATCTGAAACTCTGTCTAAAAAAAACAAAAAAAACAAGTGATTGTTTTTAAAAGTCATGCTTCCCCTGTTCCGTCAAAAATGGCAGAACTACACGGATCTGATTCTCATCGGATGTGAGATAGTTAGGAAAACCTCATCGATTCTGGCCCACAATTTTAAAAAATCTAAAAATATTTTCCTTTCCTTCCTCATTTAGAAAAGTCTTTCTTTGAGGCACCCAATTTTCAAAAATCCAAAAAAAAAAAATTAAAACCAAAAATATTTTCTTTCATTTTAGAAGTCTTTCATTCGAAAAAAACAAACAAATCAAAATCCAAAAAATATTTTCTACTTTATTTTAGAAGTTTTTTCCCAAAAATTCAAAAAATAAATCAAAATTCCTAAAAAATATTTTCTTTCTTCTTTAGAAGTCGTTCTTTCAAAAAAAATATATATATATAAAATCCCCAAAATATTTTCATTCTTCTTCCGAAAATTGAAAAGAAAATTCAAGATTCGAATATATTTTCTTTTACGTTAGAAGTATTTCTTTCTTAATTTCAAAATAAAAGTCAAAAAATCAAAAAATATTTCATTTCTTCTGTAGAAGTTTTTCTTTTGAAATTCCAAAAAAAATAAATATAGTTTCTTTCTTCTTTAGAAGTCTTTCTTTTAAAAACAAACAAAAAACAAACAAACAAATCTAAATCAAAAAATATTTTCTTTCTTCTTTTTAAGTCTTTGTTTCGAAAAATAAATGCAAAAAAAAAAAAATTTCAAAATCTCAAAAAAAGAGTTATGTTATTCATTTTATTTCGCATCTTTCCGAACTACGCAAGATCTGATTCATGTTCCCACATGATACATAGGCAACCCACATCAGGTTCGATCAAATGACTTTGAAAAAAAAAGTGCAAAAAAAGAAAAGAATGATAATAAGGACTGACTGAGTCCACTCTAACATGTTTTTGTTTTGAATTGTGAAGAAAGTTTGAGGTGGTCGGTTTGTGGTAAGCTAACAACACAACATCCAAGGGAAAAATGACAACTGGCATCGAAGCTGTTACGAGCAGTTATGAGACTCAGGGCCAGAGGGTTCAACAAGAGTCTACTGTGATTGAGGAAAAATAGAGTTTTGAAACAGAAAATGACTGAAATGTGTCAAGCATGGGCTAATGGCCAAGGACTGCCCTTTTCTTCTCATGGTTTCATAGAGTTCACACCCATCTCGACTACTGCCATTCCAGTCTCATTGTCTGATCAATCCTATCCACATGGGTTCAGTCATTATCCCAATTGTACGACTACAGTTGGAACTTCTGTTGCATGCTCCCAAAATTTGACATTGACAACCACTCAGACAACCGCTGCTGTTACGCCCGTCTTCACTATCCCACAGCCAACATTGGTACAAAAGAAAAGCCACGAGTCACAATTTTCTACCCATCAAGAACAATCCCATTCTCCTGAGTACCACTCGTACCTATTTGATCTTCTTGCAAAGATTGAGAAGCCTGCCCAAAATATGGTACATGAAGAAATGACCCAAAGACTGATAAGCTTAGAATAACAGTTGAAAAACATGCAAGGGTTGGCGGGTCAGAAAAGTATTGCCTTCAGGGATCTATGTATGTTCCCCGATGTTCGTTTGCCACTTGGTTTCAAGATCCCCAAATTTGAAAAGTATGTTGGATATGGAGACCCCATAGCCTACCTAAAAAGGTATTGCAATCAGCTAAGAGGTGCAGGAAGAAATGAAGAATTGCTAATGGCTTATTTTGAGGAAAGCCTTATGGGAGTAGCCTCTGAATGGTTTATGGATCAAGACACATCTAGCTGGTATGTCCGGGATGACATGGCCCAGGCCTTTGTCAAACAGTTCCAATACACAATCGACATCGCCCCAGACATCAATTCCCTTTCAAACCTGAAGAAGAAACCAACTGAAAGTTTCAGGGAATATGCCATTAAATGGAGAGAGAAAGCGGCTAGAGTTAAGCCACCCATGGATGACCAAGAGATAATCACTGTCTTCCTTCAAGCGCAAGAGCCAGATTACTTTCAAAACATGATGTCCGCAGTTGGCAAATCCTTCTCAGAAGCAATCAAAATGGGAGAAATGGTAGAGAATGGACTTAAGACAAGCAGAATTATAAGTCAAGCAGCTCTCAAAGCCGCAACTCAGGCTGTCCAAATTGAATCTGGTAATTTTAGTGACACGAATGAGATTGATGAAGAAATCATGTTGACATCAGGATCGAGAAGAGGTCCTAGGAGAACATCTCGAAAGTATGACCAGCCTCATCTAATTTCCGATGATTCCCCTGAGCACTACTATCCACCTCAGAACCCACAATACTCTGTTGCTTCACCCCAGTATGTTTTCCAGCCACCAAGACAACCCAGAAGGAGAGCACCAGCACCGCAAAATCTCCACCAGCTCCACAGAATTTTCAGATACCCTATAACCCACATCCAATCCAGGGGTATAGAGGGTAATAAAGGTTGAAAGATAATTTTACACCAATAGGAGTGTCCTATGCAAGCTTGTTTGAGAAATTAAAGAAGTATGACATGATTGCACCTATTCCTCCAAATCATGTGGACCCACGTGCAAGAAGCTTTGACCCTTCTAAAAGGTGTGAATACCATTCCAATGCCTAGGGGCACAATGTTGAAAGCTCTCGGGATTTGTAAAGGGAAATAGAAAGGATGATCCAAGAAAAACTGATTGTGATCCAAGACAGTGACACCCAGAATATCACGCAGAATCCTTTACTTGCACATGATGATGCACATTTTGTGGGGATGATGCATGGTGACAGGGAGTATGAGAATCATCTCGGGAACCTGACTGAAGTTAATGATTTTGAAATTGGAGAAGGCTCTGCTAATTCTGATGAGCAAATTTGTGGCTAAATGTCAAGCTTAGCAATTGAAAAGTCATTCCCTCCTCATGAGAAAGGAATCTTGGTAGTTTATTTTGATGTTTTTCTATTATCTGGGTTATTTCAGGGTTGTGATCCAGATTTTATTTGTTTTATTGAGTCAAATACTCCTATCCCTCTTTTCTGTTTGTGAGAGTCTTGTCTGTCTGTTTTGTTGCTATGTTCATTATCCGGGTTATTTTAGGGTTGTAACTCGGATTTTAGGTTGTTTGTCTTGTTGTTAAACCCTTCCATCCTCTACTTAACGAAATACAGTTTGTCCTTTTGTGTTATGCCATGCTTAGTTCTTTTCCCGACTAGTTTTAGTGATGTGACATGCATGCTGAATTTTTAGCAATATCTTAGAAAATTAATTTAAGCTTGAATTGGATAATTGAGAACAAGACACTTTTGAGGATGAATATAGTGTTGAAACACTTTGAAATTAAGGTCGAGTAAAATTCACCTTCAAATCATTGTGAAAATCGGGTTTGAGGATGATTAATCAATTGAGGCTTGGTTGAAAGTTTGACATTAATGGATGGAAAGTGTCTTTCGACCATGACACACCAAGAAAATAGACATGTTCATCAATGCTATGATCGCAAAAAGATAATATATTTTGGCGTTCTCGAGGCCGGGAGGCCCTCTTTCTGCTACCAAAATACTTTATACCCTTTGTTACCCCTTTTTGAGCCTGTGTTATTTTCTTTGACCACCCTCTTTTGGAATCAAGTTTAGAGTCAAAAGTCCAAAAAAGAGAAAAGGAAAAAAAGTGAAAATAAAAAAAAATGAAAAGAAAAGTCCATACCCCAAGAGTACAAACTGGGGAAACTTTACAAAGTTCAAATGAAAAAAAAGGAATAAAAGAACAGTCAAAGTCCATGCCCTCAGAAAATAAAAGCTTGGGCAATTTGTTTTGGAAAAAAGAAGAAAAAAGTAGAAAGAAAGAAAAAATGAAATACAAAAAAAAAAGGAAGACAAAGAAAAAGAAAGAAAAAAAGAATAGTTAGATCAGATGTTTGAACTACGTTAGACCTGATTCTTTTAAAAAAAGGGGGATACATAGGCAGCCTTACACGGTTCAGTCCAACCAAATAAGAATTCAAAAAGAAAAAAAAATCAAAAAGAAAATAATCCCCAGTATCTGAAGCTGGGGAAGATATTTTATTTCACTTTTGGAAGAGTCGATTCCAAGAGTTGTAAGTCTACAACCCATCATATTGAGTCTACTTTGAGCCTTCATGCCGACCTTTTTTTCAACCCTGTCCAAAAACCTTCCAAATAAAGACCTCCCGATATGCCTTCAAGAATGCCAAGAGAAGCATGCAATGAGCAACAACTGTCACACGACATAAAACATTGTCAAGTTACACACACAAAAAAAAAGAGAAAGAAAAAAAAAGAAAAATGAGAGAATCTTACTAGTGAAAACCCTCACGGGCACTGTAAGGCGCCGGTAAGTAGAGAAAAATAAATGAGAGAGACTTGTTGGTGAAAACCCCTCGGAGCACCACTAGTCGAAGGTAAGTCGTAAAGCTGATGCAAAGGATTAGCACGAACAAGCCCGACTTCAAAGGTCATAAGAATGATAAAAGGAAAGATTTGGTCAGTTTGATAGATCAGGCCATTAAGTCCAAAATGCATGTCATGATCATTAAGGCTAGTTAACGCAAAAAAAAAAAAACTCTTCTTTCTGTCCTTCCGACATGGGCATTGCTTGTTAATACTTGTTCCTTTGAATCATTGTATCCTTCACTCTAAGTTAGTCCTTGTCAAAACAAGCAAGAAAAGATTTCAAAATCTGCTACCAGCTTTTCAGTTGCACAAAAGTAAAGTTGGCCAGCAATTCAGTGTTATAATCAACATGCATTAAGGATTCATGCAGAGGCTTTCCCCCAAAAGACCCTTGTCATCCTACTTGGTGCAAACAAAGATAACTAGTGATTCCCTCTGACAATCAAATTGCTCCAAAAGGCAAGAAGCTATTCAAGATATCAAAAAAGGTCGCCTAAGCAAAGATCTCCTATTGGGATAAGTCTGACTGAGACACAAATAAAAATGGTACTGGGTGTGAAACAATCATGGTTGACGCAGAGTAAAAAAGTCTCTTGAAACCGACTCAGGCTGATTGAGCAAAGGTAAGCTGCTCAAGACTCAAGGCCACAAATCGACCACCACTTTTAAAACTAACAAAAAAATTCTTTGTTTGAAATAGGAACAAAGCAGTGCAAGGAAGTTGGTTCAAAAAAAAAAAAAAAAAAAAGAGAAGAAAAAAAAGAAAAGAAAAAAGAAGAAGAGAAGAATCGACAAAGGGAAGTTCTCAAATCTTTGCCCTTATTTGTCTTGTTAGTGTGCATAAATTTTGCCATTGCTCTTCACGTTTTTCCTCTTAGGATAAAAAGTCCTAGTCTGATGGATTTTTCTCCCAATAAAAATCTTAGTCTGATGAATCTTTCTCCTAAGATAACAAAAAAAAAGGGACGTAGTCTTATGAATTTTCTCCTAGGATCTAAATCTTAGTCTGATGAATCTTACTCCTAAGATAGAAGACCTAGTCTGATGAACTTTCTCATAGGACAAAAATTCTGATGAACTTTCTCCTAGGACAAAAATCTTAGTCTGATGAATTTTTCTCCTAAGATAACAAAAAAAAGGACATAGTCTGATGAATTTTCTCCTAGGATAGAAATCTTAGTCCGATGAATCTTTCTCCTAAGATAGAAGATCTAGTCTGATGAACTTTCTCCTAGGACAAAAATCTTAGTCTGATGAATCTTTCTCCTTAGGTAACAAAAAAAAGGACCTAGTCTGGTGAATTTTCTCCTAGGATCGAAATCTTAGTCTGACGAATCTTTCTCCTAAGATAGAAGACCTAGTATGATGAACTTTCTCCTAGGACAAAAATTCTGATGAACTTTCTCCTAGGACAAAAATCTTAGTCTTATGAATTTTTCTCCTAAGATAACAAAAAAAAGAGGACATAGTCTGATGAATTTTATCCTAGGATAGAAATCTTAGTCCGATGAATCTTTCTCCTAAGATAGAAGATCTAGTCTGATGAACTTTCTCCTAGGACAAAAATCTTAGTCTGATGAATCTTTCTCCTAAGATAGAAGATCTAGTCTGATGAACTTTCTCCTAGGACAAAAATCTTAGTCTGATGAATCTTTCTCCTAAGGTAACAAAAAAAGGACCTAGTCTGATGAATTTTCTCCTAGGATAGAAATCTTAGTCCGATAAATCTTTCTCCTAAGATACCAATAAAAAAAAGACCCGGTCTGATGAATTTTCTCCTAGGATCGAAATCTTAGTCTGACGAATCTTTCTCCTAAGATAGAAGACCTAGTCTGATGAACTTTCTCCTAGGACAAAAATCTTAGTCTGATGAATCTTTCTCCTAAGATAACAAAAAAAGGGACATAGTCTGATGAATTTTCTCCTAGGACAAAAATCTTAGTATGATGAATCTTTCTTCTAAAATAACAAAAAATGGACCTAGTCTGATGAATTTTCTCCTAGGATCGAAATCTTAGTCCGATGAATCTTTCTCCTAAGATAGAAGACCTAGTCTGATGAACTTTCTCCTAGGATAGAAATCTTAGTCTGATGAATATTTCTCCTAAGATACCAACAAAACAAAACCTAGTCTAATGAATTTTCTCCTAGGATAACTTTAAAAAAAAAACGAAGTCTTGTTTTTTTAAAAACAAAATAGTTTATTTATATCCAAATAAGCATTGGTGCAATTTGTTTAAAAGAATGATTTTCTCAACAAAAAAAAAATTTAAAAACAAAAATCCTTCTTGGTTCGTTTTAGCAAAGGGTATACAATTCTCTAGTCTCTTTTTCCACCATAGGGTCTCCACTCCCTAGTTGATGCCAGCATAACCTGATGTCAACATATGGTCACCACTCCTTAGTTGATGCCAACATAGGGTCTCCACTCCCTAGTTGATGCCAACATAGGGTCTCCACTCCCTAGTTGGTGCCAGCATAACTTGATGCCAACATAGGGTCTCCACTCCCTAGTTGATGCCAGCATAACCTGTTGCCAACATAGGGTCTCCACTCCCTAGTTGATGATTTTCCAACATAGGGTCTCCAATCCCTAGTTGATTTTATTTTAGACATAGGGTCTCTACTCCTAGTCTTCTTTTCCAACATATGGTATCCACTCCCTAGTTGATTTGGTCTTAAATGCAGGGTACACCACTCCCTGATATCTTTGCCAATATAGGGTATTCCATTCCCTGGCCACATTTTCCCAACATAAGGTACATTAATCCTTAGTTGAGGCATCATTTCGAAAATAAGAAAACACCACCCACAAAAAAAAAAAAAAAAGAATCATCATGTTACTTTCGGGGTACACTATTCCCGACCTTTTATTGCTTTCAATAATGAAATAGTTTAGAGTTTTCGCTACAAATAACTCACGAACATTTTCTGCCTCGAGACGACCAAAATAAGGAGTCTCAATCCAGAATAAAAGAAAAAAGAAGAAAAATAAAAAAGAGAAGTGAATCCAAATGTAAAAGCGGAGACAAGATGTGGATTGCTCAAGACATGACTGAAGTCACGAGATTTGCATGTCCCGGCGTGATCCGTATTGCTAAAGAAGAAGAAACTAGAACCTGCAGCTAGCAAGCATCAAGGTTCAAATCAAAAGTCTGCATGAAGCACTATTCAAGACTCAAGATCAAGCTTCAAAAGATTTATAGATAGGAATCTTGTAACTCATAGTTGATAGACTTAGTTAGTATTTTTCATTTTTGATTTTGATGTAATACCAGGACTGCGGACCGGAACCTCGACGGAACAGAACCTCGCGCGACTATGCAACTCATTATTCCATCACTCTTCTTGAACTACACGCGACCTGATTCCCTTATAACCCGGGATATGTTGGTTGTCTAAAACCAGGACTCGGTCACATCCTCCTTCCTTTTAGTTTTCTACTCTTTTAAATAAAGGTCGGGTCAAAACATGTCTTGTTGTTCTTTTTCTGAAAACTCTTCGCGTTTCCAGTCAAAGAGGGGCAGTTGTAGACATGTAATCCGGCAGCCACCACAACAGCCGCCGTCCCTCCATCTCAAAAACTCGCCAGAATAGACACCTAAAAATCAGCAGCCACGCAAAACACACAGAAATGCACACACGCACACCCTAAGAACGCCGCTATTGCACTCCCCCTTCTCACTCATCTTCCTCACATCTTAGTTCCCAGAAACAACACCAAAAAATCTGACGAAATAGTGTCCAAAACCAGCTCTAAAACCAACCGAAATACCTTTAAAAACGCTATTGAAGCAACTCCTAGTTCTCCATAAATCCCGTTGAAATTCCGTTCTCAAGTTCGTCGCTGATGAAGCTCCGTTCGTAGCTCATGTTCCGGGCTCTTCTATTGCAAAGCAAAAAGAAGAAGGGGCCAAGTGGTGTCAGTGTTACTACAATTATAGTATGCATCTTAATTGTTGTGGTGGTGGTGTTGTCCCTGTAATCTACATATAGATACTTGTTTTGAAGGTTAGTCAACATCTTTTCTTGGATAATTGTTCATGGCTGTTTATATTATACAAGTTTTTTGTTCAATTTGTTTATTATTGGCTATCGTCTGATTGTTTAGCTTTGGCTTGGAAAACAATGTGGTTACTTAGATAAATTTGGACATGTAGCATACGTATAGAGATGAACTACATCTGAGAGCATAATAAAGCAGAGGATTTGTGAATCTCAATACAGAGGAAGTTTACAATGACATCTCAAACCTAGAAAGATAAATCACTTATAAATAAACATCTAGCTTGCTTTATGCGCGACTAATAATAAATCATCGTTGTCATGGATACGGTTCCCGTGGAATGGTAATGATATGTAAATCCCATTCGAGTGTGCGTTTCACGTGACTCGATCTTATAACTTCAAACAATAATAAACAATTAACATATTGTACATAGCGGGTGCGTTTCACGTGGCGCGATTCACAATGTGTACAAAATCGAAAATTCGAATTCGGGTGTGCATTTCATGTGACCCGACCATAACTTAAAATAGTAATAAAATAAACATGTCGCAAGTCGCGGGTGCATTTTGATGTGGTGCGGTTTGCAGTGTGTACGAAAACAAATGAGTGCGCGACTGTCACGACCCCAAATCCTAACAGGCCGTGATGACGCCTATCGTGGAACTAGGCTAGCCGACCATCACATAACTACACATTTATTTTAATAAAATTTCTCAAATCATTAATAATCAGCATAATATGTATAAAGATTTCTCTAAATCCTTAAGCAAGCATAATATAACCTGATAGTCTAGACAAATCCCCCAGAACTGGAGTCAACAGACCACGAGCATCTAAGAGTAGTACTAACATTGCTGATGTGATAATACAATGTCTCAGAACAAATACTAAATACTAAATGAAGGAAGGGAAATGGAGAAGCTGCGGACGCTGGACAGCTACCTCGAAATCTCAAACCTGATGCCGAACGGACGCAAGTGACTACTGCTCAGAACCAGCACCTAGATCTGCACACAGAGGTGCAGGGAGTAATGATGAGTACGCCAACTCAGTAGTAATGAAAATAAATCAAGTCTGAAGATAAGAAACACACAACACGAAACACCAATCCACAAAAATAGTTAAATACCGAGTCAATATAAAGTATACATCTAGTACATATGTTTGAAACCCAATTTCTGTAAAAATCCTTTGAACAAGTATATTTTCCAATGTTTCTCAGTCAAATTCCCAAAACTCTAAGTATGAAAAATGAAGTGAATCATAATAAAAAACTCAGCAAAATATCAATATAAACTGCCCATCGGGCCAAATCATCACTCATAATCAGTCACTCAGCACCTCACCATCACTCGATAACAGTCACTCAGCACCTCACCATCACTCAGCATCAGCCCCTCGGTCAACCTCACTATCACTCATGCCTCCCAATCTCTCATCACTCGGCACTCGCACTTAGTAGGTACCTGCGCTCACTGGGGGGTGTACATACTCCGGAGGGGCTCCTACAACCCAAGCGCTATAAATAGCCAAGTCATGGCATCAATCACTCAGCCTCTCTCATATCATAAATATCCTCACAATATTGGCCCTCGGCCTCACGCAGTCAGACACTCTCAACATGCCACTCGGGCCATAAATAAACAGGGTTCTCGACCCAAAACAGTATTTCATTTCAAGAAATAACAATTTCAACAAATCTGAGTGTCAACAATTTAACAAGAAGGACTGAGTGTAAAATCATGATCAAAATAGTGAGAATATCAGAAAATAGCCCCCAAGGGGTTATAACAGATCGACACTAGGCCCCAAACATGGCTTATAGCCCAAATATATCAAAACATAGTAATATTATAAAACATATCCTTTAAAAGCAGTTTCACAACTCAATAGTTGGCTAAAAAGGAACATATTTCCAATTTCCAATTTCCAATTCGTGCACGCCTCACACTCGTCATCCAGCGTGTGCGTCACTCCAAAATCGTGAAAGGATGTAAAGTCCGGGTTTTCATACCCTCAGGACAAGATTTAAAGACATTACTTACGTCAAACTAGCCCGAAAAGCTACTCCGCAATACTCTTGCCTCTCGAATCAACTTTCGAGTGCTCCAAATCTATCAAGTTTAGATTTTCACATCAAATTATGCTAAGGGGATGAAACTCAATCGAAAAATATCATCTTTAAGCACAAAACCCGAAATGAGCCAAAACCCGACCCTCGGGCCCGCGTCTCCGAACTCGACAAACTTTATACCAAAATGATCCTCATCATCTCACGAGGTTGCACATATAAAGAACTCTGAAAACGGAGTCTAAATGACCCCTCAAATCACCTCTAAAAAGCCTCTTAAACTCAAGCCCTAGTTTCCCCTTTTTCACTGATTTTCCCCAATTAAACACTGTTAAAGGTTTTTAATCACATATAATCGAGTTAATAAGTCCAAAAAGCTTACCTCAATGATGCACACACGTTTCCCTCTTCAAAAACCCTCAAAAAGCTCGAAACCCGCACAACAATGGTGAAAAGAGGGTTAAAAATCGTGAAGTCCCCTTTTTATACTTTTCTGCCCAGGCTTTCTGCACCTGCGGCCTATTTCTCGCACATGCAGTCCGCACTTGCGCTCAGGAGGACCGCACCTGCGGATTTTCATTAAAGCGGGCAATTTCGCACCTGCAGATCCACTTCCGCACCTGCGACCACACATGTGCGGTCAAATGTCTGCATCTGCGACCTTCCCCCGGGCTGGCCAAATCTCGCACCTGCAGAGCCTCTTTCCACTCCTGCGGGCCTGCACCTGCGATTCCCCATCCGCAGGTGCGGTTACATCAGTAAAATCACACCAGCAGCTGAAAGCTGCATTTTTTCAACTCTAAAATTTCCATTTACCATCCGAATCAATCCCGAGCCCCTCGAGACCCCAACCAAATATACCAACACATCCTAAATGATCATTAAAACTTAGTTGCACTCTCGGAACACCCAAAATAACATCAAAAAACCAAATTCACATCAAATTCAAGCCTATGAACTTTGAAATTTCTAAATTTCACCAACGATGCTGAAACCATCCAATACACATCCGATTACCCTGAAATTTTGCAGACATATCCAAAATGACATTACGAACCTGTTTCAACTTCCGGAATTCCATTCCGAACCCGATAGCCTATTTTCCAATGCCGACCGAAAATCACCAAAAATTAACTTTCGCCAATTCAAGCCTAATTCTACACCAAACATCACAAAACTATTCTGAACACACTCCTAAGTCCCAAATCACCTAACGAAGCTATCCAAGCCATAAAATCCGCATTCCAAGGTCGTTTACCAAATAGTCAACTCTCAGTTGACTTTTTCAACTATAAAGCTATTTTTATAGACTAAATGTCTCAATTCTCACTACAACCATTCTGAACCTGAGCCAACCGACTCTAACACATCATAAACAGTATAACCAACCTATGACAAGGCAAAAATAGTAAATAATAATACAGGTTCTACGTAACGACCGACCGAGTCGTTACAACGACATCATGACTTGTTTCAAATTAATTCCACAAATATTAAAAGCGGTTCAAAATGTTTAAAAATGCATAATAGGTTTAAAACACGTAATTAATTAGATAATTAAGCCAATTATTAATAGTTGAGCGACCGTGCTAAAGCCACGAAACTCGGGAGTGCCTAACACCTTCTCCTAGGTTAACAGAATTCCTTACCCGGTCTTCTGGTTCGCAGACTTTTAACGGAGTCAAAATTTCTTCGATTTGGGATTTTAAAATAAATAAATGGTGTCTCGGAACACCGTAAAAAATCCGGGTGGCGACTCTGAAAATAAATAAATAATCTCATTTCGATTATATCACTTAAATTGGAAAAACTCCATTAACCCCACCTTTCGAGAAAGAAGGAGGTGTGACAACGACGTGAAACCTGATCCCACCATATTTATATCAATTACACAGAGTGTATAGAAGTTTCACAAAATTAACACAAGGCCCTTACCATTCATTGAAGTTTAGAACAAGGCAACTGAGGGGCAATAATGTCACGACCCAAATTTCATAAGTCGTGATGGTGCCAGACACAACTGTCAGGCAAGCCAAACCTTAATTAGTTGAAGAAATTCCTATTTTAACATTTTCGAAATCGTTACCTTTCATTGCATTTCATAATCAAATAAATAAATCTTCGTAAATTAAGTACGACAGCAGTTCAATTCAGTTTTAATCGACTAAATCCCAACATAACCTGGTGACACAAGTACATGAGAAAATTCTAAGGATTTATACAATCATACAAAGCTTGTCCGAGGTACAAATTGAACAAGGACTTAAAATAAAGTACAAATACATAGGAGGAAGACTCTGTCCGTTGCGGAATGCCTCTGGATGATGCAGCCCGTCCAAGTCTCCAAGTCAGTCACTGGGATATGAAGGTACCTGTGCAACAAAATGCACAGCAAGTGTAGTATGAGTACGAAAACAACGTGTACTTAGTAAGTATCCCGCCTAACCTCAGAGAGGTAGTGACGAGAGGTCAGATTAGACACTTGCTATAGGTCAATTTATATTATTCAAATGTGGCACTAAGCATGGTTATCATATGCAATTTATTAAGTTCAGGAATAAATAATGTCAACTCTTTTCAAAAATTTACACTTAAATTCTTCGTCATGTTAATACCAATTAATCAACATGGGTGATTTAATCAAAATAACAACCTAATCAACGGGAAGGAACAACTTCTTCCAAAATATTTAATAATTCTCAATCTCTGACATTTCAATTAACAACTTAAATTCCAGGCCAGTAATAAGGCAAACAAACAAAAAACATAGCAACTACGCAGCAGATATCATGTGCAAGAAATGCCGAGGGTCGAACGACGCAGACCACCAATAATAAACTGTGCACTGCCGAGAGTCGAACGGATCGAACCATTGATGCATCTATTTTTCCCGCTCGCGAATGGATCATGCGAGGCGGTCAACATAATAACAATACGGCTAGCCTGCTCGCGAATCATACTTGCGACTCAGGTGCTCATATGTACACTGTGTATTCACATAAAAGATCCATATTTTATTCAAGAAAACAGTTTCTCATAGAAGTGATAAAATTCTCTTTAATTAAACATGAAGATAGTATTTAGAATATTTTTCTGGAAATTCGTTTGCCAAGTTTTAACAATATTCAATAAAATAACCTTGCCAGGAACACAATAATCCACGGGAAAATCCACCCTCTTTCCAAATAATTAAGAAGAGTACACCCTAAACTTTTTAGGAAAATAAATTATCAATTCCATAGCATTATCAGTATCAAATTATGTTAGGATCACATGTACAACACGTAAGGCATGCTAGTTGGTCCTAGACTACCCGTACATGGCATAACAATAGCTACGCACGGACTCCCGTCACCTCGTGCGTACGTAGCCCCGGCAAATAATAACATTGATTCATTTAGTTCACCTATGGGGACAATTCCCCCTCACAAAGTTAGAAAGGAGACTTACCTCGCTCCGAAATTCCATAAGCGGCCTCCAAGCCTTCCCGACGACTCCAATCGATGCACAACGCTCCAAAACTACCCAAATGATGATAAACCAATGCAAATATACTCTAATATTTTCTAAAAATTCAGATTATATAATTTTCCAACTCCGCTCAAGGAATTGACCAAAATTCCCTCGGGCCCATGTGCCCGGATTCCGAAATTTCTCGAAGATAAATTCTACCCATAACTTTACTAACTCAAATATACAATTTGTTACAATTTTCATGCTCAAATTCATGGTAAAAGTCCAAAATTCCAAGTTCTAGGTCTTCCCCAAAAATCCCAAATCTATACAAATTTTCCATGTCTAAATCCATGTAAGATCACATATTTAACTCAAAAATAGGAAGAAATCATTTACCTTGTGTTGCTTGGTGAAAATCCCTCCTTGAGCTCTCCAAAATCATCCAAGCCAAATGAAAGAAATGGGCCAAAATTCGTGTTTAAAGAATCTTCCTATGCTTCATCGAGTTGTACCTTGCACTTGTGCTCTGCAAGTTGTACATCCTATTACAATTTTCTCTTGTTGAACACCTTCTTTTAAAACACCCATAACTTCTTGTAGAAATATCCAAATAGAAAACGGTTTGAAGATTTAGAAACTAGACTCGAAGATCTTTAGTTTGAGAGGCTCTACACCATTTAACGCTTTATATATCCCGAGATATGAGCTTCTAAAGTTGGCTCCATGCATCAGAAAATTCTGGCGAAACTGCTCCACCAGCCATCTTCAATCGGTCATAACATTTTGCACAAAACTCCAAATGATAAATGGTTTAATGTTCTGAAAACGAGACGTCACGATCTATAACTTTCATGTTTTGCAAATTTTCTTATTTCTTATAGATTCTTACATATACGCTTCCTAAGTTAGCTCTTCGATGCATAAATTGCTGTCCAAAAGTGCAACAGAAATTTCTGCAATTTTCCCTTTTGTTTTGGTCCGAAATTCATTTCGTTAATCTTTCGAAATCTACCCGAGGCCCTCGGGACCTTAACCAATTATACCAACATGTCCCAAAACATGATACGAACTCGCTAGAGGCCTCAAATCACATCAAACAACGTCGAAATCATGAATCGCACTCCAATTCAAGCTTTATGAACTTTGAAATTTCAAACTTCTACATCCGATGCCGAAACCTATCAAATCACGTCCGATTGACCCCAAATTTTGCACACAAGTCATATTCGACATTACAGACCTGCTCCAACTTTCGAAACTGGAATCCGACCCCGATATCAAAAAGTCAAACTCTCGGTCAAACTTCTCAAAAACCTTCAAATTTCTATCTTTAGCCAAATGACTTCAAAATGACCTCCGGACATCCGAATTCACTTTCGATCGCGCTCCCAACTCCAGAATCGCCATACAAAGCTATTCCCAGACTCGGAATCCCAAACAGACATCAATATCATTGAAATGCGCTTCAAGCCAAACTTAGGAAATTTCTTCAAAAATGCTGACTTCCACAACATACACCAAAACGCTCCCGGGTTATCCAAATCCCGATCTGGACATACGCCCAAGTCCGAAATCATCATACGAACCTGTTGGAACCTTCGTATCCTGATTCCGAGGTCGTTTACTCAAAATTCCAGTCTTACTCAATTTCTTCAACTTAAGGCTTCTGAAATGAGAATTTTCCTTTCAATGTAACTCCGAACCTCCTGAATTTCAACTCTAACCATACACACAAGTCACAATACTCGAAATGAAGCTGTTCATGACCCCCAACTATTGAACGACGCGCTGGATCTCAAAACGACCGGTCGGGTCGTTACATTCTCCCCCACTTAAACAGACGTTCGTCCTCGAACGTGCCAAGAACTGCCCCAGAATTATCTGAAATCACTGTTTAACACCTCGTGCACCTGCCCGTGCTTCCACAACCCAGTGTAGCACATTAGCTTGATAAAATCTGAAGGTATTCCCTTTTATCCATATAATAAACTCAGACCCC
>ML250867.1:0-16834 GCA_005239495.1 Nicotiana undulata | reverse complement strand
CTATATTTGACAACGATCGCTTACATTCTTTTAAGGTGTAAATTGAGCGTATCAAATTTTGGGTCGTTACAACGGACGTATTCCGGGTGCTTTCCCCTGTACTGCATTGCTTATTTAAATTGGGACTACGGACGTATTCCGGGAGATTCCCTCCCCCCCCTGTACTGCATGACAAATTCTGAGTTACGGACTGAGTTCCGGTAGATTTATCTTAAGGAAATTATGATCGAAAGATTTTTATTGAAAAGCANCGATAAGTGATAATTCTCTAGCATTCCTAAACGCCCTCATATTGTTCTCTGTGGGATTCGACCCCAACCTTGTTGGGTTACTATATTTGACAACGATCGCTTACATTCTTTTAAGGTGTAAATTGAGCGTATCAAATTTTGGGTCGTTACAACGGACGTATTCCGGGTGCTTTCCCCTGTACTGCATTGCTTATTTAAATTGGGACTACGGACGTATTCCGGGAGATTCCCTCCCCCCCCTGTACTGCATGACAAATTCTGAGTTACGGACTGAGTTCCGGTAGATTTATCTTAAGGAAATTATGATCGAAAGATTTTTATTGAAAAGCATTTGTCTTGCAGGAAATGATATTTGAAAGGCATTTATTGGGGAAAGTATATTTGAAGTTCATTTATTTTGAAAGAGTTATGTTTTAAAGATTTCTCTTTCTAAATATATATATATATATATATATATATATATATATGAAGTCGAGACACCATTCGGAGAAAGTATGTTTCAAAGAGGATCTTTCTATACTGAAATGATTATATCTTCAAAGCTTTCAATATAAACTGCTGTTTAAAGTTTTCACCAATTTACTGGGTTTATTGGCTAAGGTCTGATGTGAATAAACTGACGCAGTGCTGAGTTACCATTGTGTTTATTGTGTGGTAGTTTTTCGATTTTGGCTCGTATTTTCTGTCCATTCTTCTGGTATTATTATGATGTTCCGGTGATTAGTTTTCGATAATTCCTTCCGCATTTTATTTCCATGTTGTTAACTATATCGTAAAACCTTTATATAGATATTATGTCCGGTCATTTCTATATTGATGCATGTTTAATTTATTAGACCAGTGGTGTCTCGACTAGTCCTCGTCACTACTTCACTGAGGTTAGTCTTGATACTTACTGGGCACCGCTGTGGTGTGCCCATACTACACTTCTGCGCATTTTTGTGTGCATATCTAGGTAATTATTGTTAGTAGCAGCGCGGATCATTGACGAGGAGACTCAAGGTAACCTGCTGCTGCGTTCACAGGCTTCGGAGTCACCTTCTTGTATTTATTATTCATACCCTGTTGTATTCATTCTGAACAATGATAATTAGAGATTTTAGAGTAAATTCATAGAGCTTATGACTTATATTACCGGTTTTGGGAACATTGTAATTCTGTCAAGATTTCTATATCGAGACTGTTAGATTTCTTTTATTATTGTTTTTATTCGCTAAATGTTAGGCTTACCTAGTCCATAAGACTAGGTGCCATCACAATACCCCACGGAGGAAAATTTTGGTCGTGACAAGTTGGTATCAGAGCTCTAGGTTAATAGGTGCTACGAGTCATAAGCGAGTTTAGTAGAGTCTTGCGGATCGGTACGGAGACGTCTGTACTTATCTTCGAGAGGCTACGGAACTATTAGGACAATTTCACTTCCTTCATTCCTATCGTGCGAGTTCGTTGATCTTGAAGTTTGAAGTTATCGTTCCATTCTCTCACAGATGGTGAGGACACGAGTTGTGGTTCTTGATGAGGTTACCCCGAAGAAAATGTCGCAAGGGTCAGAGACAGAGGCCGACGAGGAGCACGTGTCGCAGTTAAGATGCCTACCATAATAGCCGTTGAGGAGCCGCCAGCAGTTCCAGTTGGGGGACAGGTACTGGAGGTTCCTGTTGCTACCCTGGACATCAGGAGATCTGGATGCAGTTTTTGAGTATAATTGGTACATTGACTCAGGCGGGTTTGATTCTAGTGCACCGGCTACCTCACAGATCAGGGGAGGAGTTCAGACCCCCACCATCTACACTCCAGAGCAGCGAAATCATGTTGTTCAGGGTCCAGTTGCCATGGCAGCACAACATGTGGTTTCAGCTCAGCCCGTGGTTAGGGCAGCATCATCGGAGGAAGAACACCTTGAAATGGAAAGGTATAGGAAGTACCACCCTCCTATCTTTCAGTGGATTGGAGACGGGTGATGCCAGGGTTTTCTGGGGAAGTATCACTATATTCTTCGTACTTCGGGTATTGCGGAGACGAGCGGGATTGCTTTTGTCACATCTCAGGTTCTGAGTAGTGGTTTGGTCAGTGGTGACGGCATATGAGTTGGGGTAGCCTGGCCGAGTCAGTTTCACTTGCATGGATTCAGGTTTCAGAGATGTTTTGAGGGAGTTTGCACTCCAGTCCCTCCGAGATGCATGACGCGCGGAGTTTGAGCATTTGCGTCAGGACACTATGTCAGTATTGGAGTACGCCGTTAGATTCAGTGAGTTGGCAGTTATGTACCTCACTTGGTTGCTTCAGTTAGGAGGCGAGTCCGTAGATTCATTGAGGGACTCAGGCATGATATTCGGTTCAACAGGACGCGAGAGTTAGAGTCGGATGCCTCGTTTCAGCAGGTAGTAGGGGTCACTTGCCGGTTAGAGAGCATATGGGGCCGGGAGCGAGAGGAAAAATGAGATCAGGAGATAGAGTTCAAGGAGGCAAGGATACCTCGAAGGCCGGAGAAATATACTGGTCCTTGTTATGGAGGCAAGGTATGACACTGTAGAGGTTTTTGTGGGTCAACCAGTTTAGTTGCATTACCATCTTCGTATGGGGTTTCAGGTACTCATGGGTCTCAGAGGACTCGTATTGTATGGTTTCCACAGCCACGTCATCAGAGGGATTGTTTTGAGCGTGGAGATGTTAGCCACAGGGTGAGAGATTGTTCCAGGATTCAGGCAGTTGTGTTATAGCAAGGTATTCAGGTGAGTAGAGGGCGCCAAGGGGGGGAGGCCCGACCTGTTGATGTGTTTCATATAGTAGGCTGGAGGATGTTGTGCTAGATATTATCATATGGGTATGCTTAGATGTGTTAAATAGGGCACCATTTGTTTTTCATTATAGTTCTGTTGGTCGGAACGAGTTCCCTTATTTGTTGTTGTATGATAAGTGAGTTTCATGCTTTGCACTCTATTTTCATGCTTGTTCCTGTTGGGAGATTCTATGAGTGGTAACCCGTGTCTATCGTTGTCTTATTCATCATTGAGAGGGGTGAGACTAGAAGTGAGTCCCTGTTGTTCATCATGGTAGGCTTAATGTGATTTTCCGTAAGTATTTTGTTTACGAGCTGTGATTTGATACTCCATCGAGATGTGAGATCAGTGAGCGTTATGATTTTATCAGCCGATATGAGTTAGCGGGGAATTTCAATTGGTATGATATATTTGCGGTATGCGAGTTAGAGTTGAGGGCGAGGTCCTCGTGATATTTGTGATTCGATATGTTTGGACCGGGCTGAGTACCGTAGTGGAAATTTTATCAGGATGGGATCCTTGTGATTTGTTCATATGCTTTCCTTCTTCCTTGTTATTTTTCTTTCGTAAGTCAGTATTGATAGAGAGTTGCGCCTACGGGCTTGTTTTATAGTTCCTTTATATGTTTCTCTTTTCATATTCAGTCATTTTCGTTATGTGCTTCTTAGTTTTAGCTTGCGGGAGGTGTGCCCGGTGGTGTTAGTTGTGACTTGGTGAGTCGGGTGTCTAATAATGAGGTCTTCATTTTTATTGCATCTTTATCAGTGTTATGGGGCTTGGAAACAGAGTTCTTTCAAATGTGGGGGCTAATTGCCAATGCTGAGCTGATTTCGAGCAGCTATTGTGATCAAAAGTGTTATTTGAGCCTAGGTGTGATGTGCTATGTTGTGTGGTCGTGCCTTATGGGTATAGTCGTGAGTTGATGCAGCTGGTTGAGGCTAATTCCAGATACGGATTTGGAATTGGGTCTTTTGGAGATGAGTAGAAGGTGAGAAATTGAGGTATGAGGCTTATCGGTGGTGATGGGAAGGCTATATTGCAGTTGTGATTGCATTATCAGGCTTATGCAGGTTGGGATGACGTGGGATCACCCGCGGGTGTGTGTTAGAAGTGTGCAATCAGTGATTGGATGAGTTCAAGGTGAATCTTGGCACGTTCGAGGACGAACGTTTGTTTTAAGAGGGGGAGAATGTAACGACCCGACCGGTCCTTTTGAGAATTTAAACTTCGTTCGGTGACGTAAGGTCATGAACAGCTTCACATTGGGTATACCGACCTGCGTGCGTAGTTGGATTCAGTTACCGGATAATCCGGAGTCGAATTGGGAGTCAAATTTTAATTTTTGAAGTTTAGGTGATGGGAGTTGATCGGAAGTTTGACCTTTGTGAAAACGGCCTCGGAATGAGTTTTGGTTAATTGCAACAGCTTCGTATGATGATTTTGGACTTAGGCGCGCGTCCGGAATTGGTTTTGGAGGTCCGTAGAGTAATTTGAGGTAATTTGGCGAAAGTTAGAATTTCGGCGATTTCGGCTGATAGGTGAAATTTTGATATCGGGCTCAGAACGGAATTCCGAGAGTGGCTGTAGGTCCGTCGTGTCATTTATGATTTGTCTGGAAAATTTCACGTCATTCCGGGTTGAATTGATAGGCTTCGGCACGAGTTTTGATATTTGAAGTTTTGAAAATTCATAAGTTTGATTTTTGGTTTGATTCGTTATTTTATGTTATTTGAAACCTCGAGCGAGTCTATGTTAGGTTATATGACTTGTTTGCGTGATTAGACGGGGTCCCGGGGGCCTCGGGTGTGTTTCGGATGGGCTACGGGCCATTTTCTTCCAATTTTGAACTGTTGTCTTCTAGTGTCTGAAATTCCTTCATCGCGATTGCAGGACTTCTTTTGCGATCACATAGCACGAAGGCCTTTAGCGAAATGTCGTTCGCCTTTTTTGCCCTTTTAAAAATAGAGTTCACATTGGCCAAGATTGTAATTTAATAGTTTTTTTTCTAATATTATTTAATATTTTAAAATCAAATAATTTTTTTCTTATTAAACTTTTCCTTATTTGTTCTATGTAGAACTCCTAATATTTCGGGATTCAAAATCAAATATAATTAAGACGATGGTTCTTATATTTGGTAAATTTTTGTGCTTTTCTCAACGCTTTTTCCTTGAAATTAAACACGTTTTTATTTATCAAAAAGTTACATTCCTACTTAATCCTAGATGAATCATAATTTCAACCATTTTTTATTAAAATTTCGTTTCTACATAATGCTAGAAAAAATTATAATTTCAAACTTAATTAATAAAAGTTACGTTCCTACTTATTGCTAGAAGAATTATAGTTTCAATCTTATTTGGTAAGAATAGGGGTGGCAAAATGGTTAAAAGAAAATAGTTAACTACCCATATTATCACTAAAAAAGGATTGGTTAATGAACTTTTTAAAAACGGGTCAAATATGGATAAGAACCATATTATCCATTTAGAAATGGATAACAATTGGTCTAACGTTTACATTTGTAAAGCCTCAAATTGGGGGTTTGTCAAGTTAGGAAGACTAAGAATTCTCTCAAAAGTGGTCATATGCAAGAAATCATGGATAATATGGTTACCCATATTATCCGCCGGTTAACCCGTTTTTTATCCGTATTAAATATGGGTCAGGTCGGATAATTTATGCCACGACCCAAAATCCATTAATGGTCATGATGGCGTCGGACATCACTGTTAGGCAAGCCAACAATAAAAGCTTAACTTTGTTATCATTTTTATTATTTTTAGAAATTTCATTTTTTCCTTTAATTAAACAATAAAAGATTGAATTTACAAAATAAATAATAACATTTTACAACAAATTTCAATACAGTGCAACCCATAGTCGCCCCAAAATCCGGTGTCACAAGTACATGATCATTTACTAGAAAGTAAAATAAAATACAATTACTGCCCGAAATGCAAAATTTGAGCAGAAAAGAAAATACAAGAACTCTGAAGGAGTCTATGCTGGATGCGGATCGTCTCATACGATGCAACTCACCTAAGTCTCCGCACGCGTACACGCCTCTACTCTTACAAGGCCGCTAATCATAAATGCACCTGCACAAAAGTGCAACAAGTGTAGTATGTGTACATAAATCAACGTGTACCTAGTAAGTATCTCGTCTAACCTCGAAGAGGTAGTGACGATGGGCCGACTTCGACACTTACGAAGGGCCAACAATATGATAATATGAAAATCTATTTAAGCATGACATAGAATAGTAAGACTCAACCAAGAAATAACTGCACAAGTCTTCACCATATTTAAGAGCCTAAATTACTTCCTATCCTTGAGTGTTTCCTTAACAACAACCGCCGTGGAGGGCAGATGTATAATGTACTACTTCGATCCAGCAACTTGTTAGGAGTAGGTTTTGGCTTGCCCCTTTCTTCTTATTAGTCAGACTTCTTTTAAAACATATAATCACACAAGCAATGAATTTATATCAATTATAAAAAGGGACTTCCAGTTCTGTTAACACACACAAATACCACCGAGGATGTTCGGTCCGATCCAATATTAATGTAAACTGTGCACTGCCAAGGGTCGAACAACTCGAACCATAGATGCATCTATTACCCCGCTCGCGAATCATACATGTGACGTGACCAAATATAAATTAAGAAATTACCCCGCTCGCGGATCATACTTGCGACGCGGTTACACATAGATTTCGTAAGTTATTATAGTATTCTTCCATTCACTTCAAAATACAAAATTCAAATAAAAACTCTTAAGATCCCAATTTTTCCTCTATTTCAACTCCTTTCAAAATATTTAATAAGCAAACTCAATCCCGCTACTTCTCAGGGCAAACGATAAACATAAATCAATAACAATATCAACAGGGCATGTTGTAAGCCTAAAACTACCCGGACATAGGCATAATTAGTAGCTACGTACGGACTCTCGTCACCTCGTGCGTACGTACCCCCACAATTAGAATCACAAAACAATCTAGTTCACCTATGGGGTTAATTCCCTCTTACAATGTTAGAAAGGAGACTTACCTCGCTACGAAATTCCATAACCGGCTCCCAAGCCCTTCCAACAACTCAAACCGATGCCCAAATGCTCTGAATCTAGTCAATGAACGTGCAAACCAATGAAAATATACTCTAATACTCATAACAATTCAATTTACAACAATTTCCAACTCCGTTCGAAAAGTGGATAAAAATCACCCTCAGGCCCACATGCCCGGATTCCGAAAATTTTCGAAGATAAACTTTACCCATTACCTCACGAATTCAAATATATAATTTATTCCCAATCCCATGTCCAAATTCGTGGTCAAATTTCAAAATACTAAATTCTAGGTTTTCTACCAAAATTCCATAATTTCTATTAATTTTCATGTTTAAATCCTTATACAAACCATGTATTTAACTTATAATAAGTGGGGATCACTTACCTTGAGTTTTTTGATGAAAATCTCCCCTTGAATCTCTCCAAAATCGCCCAAACCAAATGAAAATGTGAGAAAAATGGGTCAAATCCTCGTTTTAAAGATACCTCACTGCCCAACGCCATTTCTGCACCTGCGGAACAGTAGCCGCAGGTGCGAGACCCCTCCCGCTTCTACGTCGTCCTCCGCTTCTACGCTCAACTTCTTCGCTCCTGCACATGCGCAGATGCGGCCAACATTCCGCACCTCCGATCCTTCCCCTGACTGCCCATCTCCGCTTCTGCGGCTTCGCACCTGCGGCCAAAACCTCACAGGTGTGGTTACACATGATATCAGCTGCCTCAATTCTTCTTCAACTTTTAAATTCGATCCGTTAACCACCCGGAATCCACTCGATGCCCCCGGGACCCTGTCTAATTATACCAACCAGTTTCAAAACATAACGCGGACCTGCTCGAGGCCTCAAAACACATCAAACAACGCCAAAATCATGAATCATACCCCAAATCAACCTTTATGAACTTTAGAACTTCAAACTCCTACATTCGATGCCGAAACCTATCAAATCACGTCCGATTGACCTCGCATTTTGCACACAAGTCATATTTGACATTTCGGATCTACTCCAACCTCCGGAATCGGAATCCGACCCCGAAATTAAAAATTCCACTTCCGGTCAAACTTCTCAAAACCTTCAAATTTCTAACTTCCGCTAAATAACTCCAAAATGACCTACGGACCTCCAAATCCACTTCCGAACTCGCTCTAATACCAGAATCACCATACGGAGCTATTCCCAGGCTCAAAATTCCAAACGCACATCGATAACATTGAAATGCACTACAACCTAAATTTATGAAATTTCCTTCAGAATGCCAATCTTCCACCATAGATGCCGAAACACTCCTAGGCCATCCAAATCCCGATCCGAACATAAGCTCAAGTCCATAATCATCATACGAACCTATTAAAACCTTCAAATCCCGATTCCGAGGTCTTTTACTCAAATTCCACCCTTAATCATATTCTCCCAATTTCAAGCTTCCTAAATGAGAATTCTATTTCCAAATCCACTCCGAACTTCCCGAATTTCCATTCCGACCATGCTTACAAGTCATAATACCTGAAGTGAGGCTGCTCATGGACTCAAACCGCCGAACGATGCGCTAGAGCTCAAAACGACCAGTCGAGTCGCTACATTCTCTCCTACTTAAACATACGTTCGTCCTCAAACGTGCTAATAATTGATCTGGAGTTGTCCAAAGTCATTGATTAACACCTCGTGCACCTACTTGTGCTACCACAACCTAGTTGAGCACATCAGCCCAAGAAAACCTGCAATTCCTTATTTTCATTTAGTCAAATAGCCTTAGTGCCAAATTCCAACATTTGAAATCCTCTACCAGGTCTCTTTCGGACACACGAATGTCGTACCCATCACTACACGATGTGCCAATACATGATCGTTTACCTGTTCTAAATCCACACCATGCATTGCTTAATTCACCTGACCATAATAACACTCTTTGGTAATAATAATCACAATTCAACGAATCTGATACCTACAACACACCCCATGACACATATAAGTCATATTCCAACTCTTGCAATACTGCCACGACGGACGAGATGTGTAGAAATTCAAAACTAACTGCCGAGTTGTGATGACCCAAGGGGTTATTTTATAAATTAAGACTCCGTTCTAGGATTATTAGCCATAAAAAGACTAATTTTAATTACCTCAATTTGCGTGCACAGTCCGGGCGTGAAGGCGGAAAGCTTTTATGTAAAAATAGGAGAAATAATAATTTCTAGAGTTAAAATTTGGTTTTAGTTGACTTGGGTCAACATTTTGAGTAAACGGACCCAGATCTGTACTACGACGATCCCGGTATGTCTGCATTAAAATATGAGACTTGGGCGTATGCCCGGAATTTAATTCCGAGGTCCCTAGCCTTAGAAATCAATTTTTGAAAAAAATTGTCTTGCTGAATTATTATTGAAATAAAGAAATGAATTAATGTTTGAAACCATTGATATCGGGACCGTATTTTGATTTCGGATCCCGGTATAGATTTTTTATAGTATTTAAGTACTATATGTGAAATTTAGAGATAATTGAAGTTGATTTGACGTGATTCGGGCATCCGGTTGAGAAATAGTGAAAGTTAAATGTTCTTGAGAAAAATGATGAGTTTTGAGGTTAAATTCATAGTTATAGATGATATTTTCTTGATTTGAGCGCACGAGAAAGTTCGTATGATATTTTTAGACTTGCGTGCATGATTGGTTTAGAGCCCCGAGGGCTCGGGTGAGTTTCGGATAGGCTACGGGATGTTTTGAACTTAAGAAATTATGTTGTCATGACTGTTTCTGGTGCGCAGGTAAATTGTTCTTCGCGTTCGCGTTGCCTCACTCGCGAACGCGTAGAGTAAAATTTCACTTGGATTATTTTGTTCTATGCGAACGCGTGACCTTGGACGCGAACGCGAAGCACTGGGGGGAGACCCTTTGCGAACGCGGGCAGGCTCATGCGAACGCGGAGAGTTAAGTGGGCTAGGGGAGAGGAACCCATTTGTTCTATGCGAACGCGCCTGGTGGGCCGCGAACGCGAAGTCCACTAGGCCAGAACACTATGCGAACGCGGCAGGCCCATCGCGAACGCGATGAAGGCCTACCCAGTCATATAAAACCAATTTTAAAAACAGGCAGAACCCTTTTCTTCATATTTTCGAACTACAAAGACCTAGAGGCGATTTTCTTCACACAAATTCATCCCCAAAGTGTTGGTAAATAATTCTAATGTTTTTCATCACTTTTCAATCAAAAATCAAGAATTGTCAATGTAGAAATTGAGGGTTTTGATAAAATTAGGGAATTTTGTAAAAATCAAATTTTGACCTCGAGTTGGGGTCAGATTTTGAAACTAATTGCATATTCGGACTCGGGGGTGAATGGGTAAACATAATTTAGTACGAACCCCGAGTTTGGACCAAGCAGGCCCGGGGTCGGGTTTTAACGTTTTTTTGAGAAAACTTAGAAAATCATAATTTTTTAGTAAAGTTACTTCCTTTAGCCTTAATTAATGATATTAAGCTAATTATGATTAGATTCAAGTGTGTTGGAGGTGAATTCAAAAGAAAAAGTTGTAATTCTGCAGTGAGTGGACTGCGAAATTGAGGTAAGTGGTGTGTCTAACCTTAGCTTGAGGAAATAGGTATTGTGTGACTACTTGTTACATGTTTGTTTGCTAAATCCAATGTATAGGTGAGGTGACGAGTAACTATACGTTGTGGTCAGGTCATACCATGCGAGTAAATGTTATTTCTTGTATTTTGGTTGTCTTAAAGCATATCATCTGTGATTATTGTTGTTAGTGAAATGTTGAGAGATTAGTATCCGGTTCCACCGAGATGATTATTATTTTGAATATTGAGTTGAGATTGAAATGATAAATGATGATAGTAACCATGATAAAATATTGATTTTCTTGTGAAATCCCTTTGAGAACATTGAGTTGAGTTTGAAATATTAAATGGTGATGGGAATTATGAGAAAATACCGTTTCTTTGTGAAATTCATTTTTATATGCTATCGATTATTTAATTATATTGTGAGGAAGAGTGTAAAGCACGAAGGGTGATGTCATGCATGACTTAATAATATTGTGAGGAAGAGTGTAAAGCACGAAGGGTGATGTCGCGCATGATTTAATTATGATGTGAGGAAGAGAGTAAAGCACGAAGGGAGATGTCGTGCATTCTTAATTATAATCTGGTGAGGATGAGAGTAAAAGCACGGAGGGTGATGCAGTGTATTCTATTTATTATTTGGTGAGGCTGAGAGTAAAAGTACGAAGGGTGATGCCGTGCAAGTTCCATTTCCATTATTAATTGCTAATATTATTGTGGATCACTATCTGAGTTTGTCTTATTGTTTTCCTCATTCCTTATGTTAAAAATTCCCCATCGCATGCTCCCTTACTCAGTACATGGGGTTGGTTTTACTGATACTATACTCTGCACTCTTTTGTGCAGATCTAGGTACCGTCCAGCGTTAGGAGACTTTAGTAGCTGATTTTCATCATTCGGAGACACGAGGTAGATCTGCTGGCGTTCGCAGATTCCTGGAGTCTTCTCTTAGTTTTATAGAGATTGTTCTATTACACTCAAAACAGATGCATTATTCCTTTCAGCCCATTATTTGTAGTATTCTTAGTAGTTCGTGAATTGTGACACCAGACCCTGGGGTAGTTTTATAGTTATATATTTAGTTCGTGGCTCGGTTTATTCATTCATTTATTATTTTATTCGTGAAGACATGCATTGGAAATTATTAGATGTAGTTATTTTTAGATTGTTTTATTATGTTAAATAAATATTCAAAAGAAAATGGCTAATCAAGTTCTAACATTGTCTTGCCTAGAAAGTGTGGTGTTGTCGCCATCACGACCCTTAAGGTTGGGAATTTGGGTCGTGACAAGTTGATATCAGAGCACTAGGTTGCCTAGGTCTCACAATTCACAAACAAGCTTTATAGAGTCTGAAGGATCGATACGGAGACGTCTGTACTTATCTCTCAGAGGCTATGAAGTTAGGAAAAATGTCACTTCTATTCTACTCTATCGTGCGAATTTAATCTATCATTGATGATTGAACTCGTCTATTCTTGTCCTCTCACAAATCTCAACAACACGCAAAGCGTCTACAACCGGATAAGAGATGAAGCCCCAATGACAACTACGACTAGGGGAAGAGGCAGAGCTCAGCCTAGAGCTCGAACATCAGCACCCATTGTAGAGCTTCAAGTGGATTAAGAAACGGAGGTTCTAGCTCAGTTGGTACATGTTGGGCCAGTTCAGGTTCCATGAGGATTCATAGCTACTCCATTATTGCATAATAAGGGAATAGTTGAAAGCAATGGGATTGATTTTGCTGTGTTTCAGATGACGGATTCCACCAAGAGGTGGTGGGAAGATTATGTAATTACTAGACCAGTTGTTGCTCTGACCGAAGATGCGGACGTATTGAGGGATCACCCAGTGAATCATGTAGGGGTGAAACGGACCTTGGTATCTGGTTGATTTATATGAGTTGTGGAGTTTACAATAGCAACAAAAATAACAACAACAACAAACACAATTTGATCCTAACATGTGGGGTCTGGGGAGGGTAGTCTGTACGCAGACCTTACCCCTACCTAATGCAGGTAGAGAGGCTGTTTCCAATAGACCCTCGGCTCAGGAAGGGCAAGAAGAAGAAGAGGGAAGCAAGGAAGAAAGAAGGATGAAAGAAAAAAAAAGGACAGATAAAGGATAAATAGTATCTAATAATAGCAACAGAGAATACAATACCTGAGGCAAACAAGACCACATACCGTAATAAAATCTAAAAATATGAAGGTAAATGCATGCTACTAAGCCTATCGGTGAATACTATAAACTACCTACTAACCTTCTACCTTAATCCTCGACCTCCACACCCTCTTATCAAGTGTCATGTCCTCAGTAAGATGAAGCAGCGCCATGTCCTGCCTAATCACTTCTCCCCAGTACTTCTTAGGCCTACCTCGACCCCTTCTCAAACTCTCCATGGGCAACCTCTCACACCTTCTGACAGGGGCATCAATGCTTCTTCTCCTAACATGTCCGAACCATCTCAGCCACGACTTCCGTATCTTGTCCTCCACAGAGGCTACTCCCACTCTGTCCCGGATAGTTTCATTCTTAATCCTATCTCGCCTGGTACACCCACACATCCATCTCAACATCCTCATACAGCATAGCGGGTCGAACCACCACTCGATAAAACTTACCCTTAAGTCTTAATGGCACATTCCTATCACATAGAACACCAAAAGCGAGCCTCCACTTCATCCACCCTGCTCCGATACGATGTGTGACATCTTCGTCAATCTCCCCGTTACCCTGGATAATAGACATGAGAAACTTAAAACTCGCTCTTTTGGGGATAACTTGAGCATCAAGCTTAACCTCTACGTCTGCATCATGGGTCTCACTCAATTTGCACTCTAAGTATTCTGTCTTGGTTCTACTCAGTTTGAAACCTTTAGACTCCAAGGTCTGTCTTCAAACCTCAAACCTCGCGTTAACTCCACTACACGTCTCGTCAATCAACACTATATCATCGGCAAATAGCATGCACCAAGGCACCTCCCCTTAGATGTGACACGACAGTACATCTATCGCTAAGGAAAACAAAAATTAGACAAACAAAAATGAGTTGTGGAGTTTAACATTGCGTAATATCAGACATTGTGACCTATGACTTCGTTCCAGGTGAGGAAGTCCACTGTCAAAGAATAGATTGCGGGGGTCATGTGTTATATCGATTTTGGCCTAGAATGTATAAAGCCTGAGATTGTGCAAGAGATAAAGCTGGGACTTGCGGTATGTCTACCTCCTTAATAACCCTATACCTCAGTACAAAAAGAGTTATATAAACAACTTTAAATCTACAGAAGGTCTACTCAGCGTGGAAGTCACGGTTGCGGATTTTGGGGTACTTTCGAGGGAGTACAGTGGTTGACGAGCTTCTAGACTATGCGGTTCGAGCCAAAATTTATCTGTATAGAGCTCTACTTTGTGATGATTGTGCATAAATAAGGATAAGAGTTACCCCAAAGAATAACTAAGAGTATAGGAATAAATGGGGTAGCTCAGCAGTGTTGATTCATCATAGTAAAAGAAGAAACTGGTCGCCGGTATTTGTGGCAAGCCTACGAAGAGGACGACCAGCCATTGCAACATCAACTACTTGACTCAGTTCTCATAAATGCTTTTGAAAGAGTTTGTTTCTCGGACTCTCCATAATGCGTGGCGCATAGGGTTTGAACAGTTGCGTCAGGTCACCATGACGGTGTCAGAATATGCCATTAGGTTCGATTAGTTAGCCGTCATACTCCTACTTCGGTTCATATAGACAAAGAGCGAGTCCATAGGCTCATTAAAGGATTCAATTATGATTGTAAAATTTTGTACGACTCAGGACAAGTTGATACTTCATTTCGGCTAGTGGTAGAAATTGCCTAGATGTTAGAATGTGTCCGGGATGAGGAAAAGAGGAATCTTAGGAGACTAAGAGGTCTCAAGGTTCTAAAAGATTCAGTGGATTCTACTTTGCAACAACAAATTATTACGATAGGGGCTCGGGCAATCGTCCAGACCAATCCATATATCTGATTACTCTGGGTGCTCCGATGAGTTCTTTTAATGCACCACCGCTACGAGATTCCTACAACGGTTATTCCAGTTATTTATTACAACCTCCATATGAGCAGTCAAATTATTTCATCAGAGCACTCAGGCTACGTGCCCCATTGCAGTTACAACTCAACTTACATGACCAGCTAGGGGAAAGGGGTTGGAATGTTGAAGGTGGAGGTCAGACTCCTAGAGGTGGAGACACATCCTGTTGATATATTTTCTATGGTATGGCTGAGGTCGTAACATCAAATGGTTCCATTACAAGTACAATTTCTAGTTATTACAAAGTGACAATTTCCTTAACTTGATTCGATTATGAGTATCTAAGAAAGTCCTCCCAATGGGTGAGCTTCGTAACCCTGAAATCTACTTATGTGAATACTTGTATTGAGAAATTATATGGAGATTGCTATGTCTATCATTACGTGTTGTAATTTTGTTTAACAGAAAATATTTATAAAAAAAAAGAAAAGGAAAGGTTTCGGGTGGCACGATGTGCATATTACTTGTGATTCAGAACTGAGGGCGAGATCCTCGCATTTTAATATGATTTGGTATGTTTAAATCGGGCTACGAGCCGCGGTGGAAGTTATATAAGGACGAGATCCTTGTGACGAAAATTTTTGTGTTTAAATTCTTTCTTGTGAAATTAAATTTTTTTACTATAGTACCAATAGGGAGTCATGCCTATTAAGTTTATTTGAAGAAAAAAAAAGTTGTATAAAATTTATCTATGCATAATTGGCAAAATCCGTGTTATAATTATTGAGCTTTGACCTACGAGGTGGGTGCCTGCCCATGTGGCGTTAAATGAGACACGTTAATTCGGGTAAATAATTATGAGGTCTTCATGCATCGTATCTCGTTATCAGTGTTGTGAAGGTTTGAAAGGAGATTATTGTGAACGTGAAGTTATTCGATGATTCTGTAATTGAGTATGAACAACTATTAAGATCATGTTGAACCAAAAGGGTGTTCCATTCAAATGGTCGGACGAGTGTGGGTTGAATTTTCAGAAGCTCGAGATTGCTTTTACTACGACGCTAGTGTTGGTGTTGCCCACAGGTTTAGGATCATACACGGTATATTGCGATGCATCTCATATTGGACTTGGTGCAGTATTAATGCAAGATGGCAAGGTGATTGCATATGCGTCGCGACAGTTGAAAGTTCATGAGAAGAATTATCAAGTCCATGACTTAGAGTTGGCAGTCATTGTTCATGCATTGAAGATTTAGAGGCACTATCTCTATAGTGTGCCGTGTGAGGCTTTCACAGACCATCGCTGTCTATAGTACTTGTTCAAGCAAAAGGATCTAAATTTGAGGCAGCGGAGATGGTTAGAGTTATTGAAAGATTACTATATTATATCACCCAGGGAAGGCCAACGTGGTGGCCGATGCATTGAGTAGAAAGGCAGTGAGAGTATGGGAAGCCTTGCATTTATTCCAGTGTGATGACCCAGAAGGTCATCCTAAGTAATTCTAGCTAAATCTGTGTTCCGAGGCCCCGAAAGCCTCCGTTGATCTCAACTCGATATGCGTGTGCTGTCCGGGCGTGTCGCCGGAAAGTCTTTGTATTGAAAATTGGATGAAAAATGGAATTTTTGATAATTAAATGAATAAAGTTGACTTTGGCCAGCATTTTTGGTAAACGGACCCGGACCCGTGATGCGACGGTCCCGGAGGGTCCGTATGAAAATATGGGACTTAGGCGTATGCCCGGAATCGAATTCCGAGGTCCCAAGCCCGAGAAATTTTTAAAGAAAATTGTTTCTCAGAATAATAAAGGATTTTGAAAATGAGTAATTATGTGAAAACCGTGCTACCGGGCCCGTATTATGGTTCCGGAGCCTGGAACAGTTTATTATATGTTATTTGTCCTATCTGTGAACTTTGGTGTAAAACGGACTTGATTTGATTGGTTTCGGATCCAAATGAGGAAAATTGGAGTTAATGAAGCTTTGAGGTTTTTAAAGAATTTGAAATTTGGCTTGAAAGGTGATTTTATGTTCCCGAGGTCCGAATGAAATTCCGAGATCGGGAATAGTTCCGTAGTGAAATTTGGCTTAACTTCAGCTTGAGGGATTAGGTATAGAGTCTTACTTGCTATGTGTAACTCATGT